>VYZW01031266.1:994-72325 GCA_013401315.1 Balaeniceps rex | reverse complement strand
AGAAAAAAAAAAAAAAAAAAAAGAAAAGAAATCAGTGCAGCTCTGTTTGGGAGGAACCTTGCACTTTTCTGTGAATGCAAGTTGCAGAGGCGAGCGCTGCGACTTGTCTGAGGTTGTATTTATTTTGGCAGATATCTAACCTGTGCTACTGGTTTGGCCTTCCTAGAAAGGAATGAGTGTGGGGCAGACTGGCTCGTGCTTTTTTTTTTTTTTTTTTTTAAAAAAAAAAAAAAAGTCAAGCTTTGATAATGGCTGTAATGAAGTCACCAGGCCATGAGTTTGGTGCGTGCCTGCGGGGCCACCAAGCTAACCTGGCGGCACAGCAAGCTAAGCTGGCTCGCTTTGTTTGTACGCTTGCTTTATTGTGGCTGGGAGTCACGCAGAAATGCTGGCAGGCAGAACAAAGGGCCAAGCTGGGTTTGGGTGAAGGGCTGCTTGCTGGAGGAGGACACATGACTTGGGCTTTGCTGAGTACCTCTCACCCTGGAGGGGTGGGGGGTGTCGTAGCTGTGAGGGTGGGACAGCTTTTATCTTCCTCAAGCCCTTGGGAAAGGCTGTGTGGGTGCCTCCGTCTGTGCCTGGAGGGGTTTGGCCCAGATGGTGGAGGAGCTGAGATGTGCTTCAGGGCTGTGACTTATCTCATGGCCCCACCTGCCTAAACTGAGTCATGTGAGCTGGGCTTTGAGTAGCCTGATTTGGGTTTGGTTGGCTTTTTTTTTTTTTTGACTGCCCAGTTAAATGGGACTTGGGGGCTTTGATTTCTGGGGGGTATGGAGAAGACCTTCATGGTAGGGCTCTGCAGAGGGATTTGCTGTTGCGGGCACTGCGCAGCTGGGAGGATGCTGTGGGACCCTGCTGATCCCTGGCATAAAGTGGTCCAAATAGTTGGAGCCCTGTCCCTGGGAAAGCAGGCAGGGAACTGCCTCTGGCTCCAGGATCTCCTGATCAGGAGGGATGGAGAAGGCACCTGGGTGATGTCACCTCTTTCCCTGCCTCTCTGCCTGCGCCGTTGCAGGCAGGCAGCAGGCAGCGCAGAGGGACTGCGGGTGGGTGGTGCAGCACCAGCCGCAGCCATCTCGCTTCGGGTGCTTTCCTCTGTCACACGCTGTAGCTGCTGTGAGCAGCTCACATCAGAGGGCCTTTGGCCTCAGTGCTTCCTCCTCGCCGGCTGGGAGGGGAGGGCTGCACTCAGGTGGCCCAAATTTCCTCTTTTTAAGCCACCAGCTGGCTGAATTGTGAGAGTCCTGCCCAGGGTCAGGCGTGCTGGTTGGTAGCAGCTTTCTGGAGTTTTTTCTTGCTGGTCTTTCAAGAAATTGCGTTACCAGATACTTTGGATCCCAAAGCAGGGGGCAGGGGACTTGTTCTCAGCTCCCAAGTCTGCAGCCCAAGAGGAGGTGGAGGAGCTCGGGGTGGGGGGGCTCTGTGCAAGCCCCAGGCATCCTCGTGGCATCTGGAGAGTTCGCTAGGCTGAAGCTGCTGCGTCTTGAAGTCCAACAGCCACGCTTTGCTTCTGTTTTCAAGCTAAGAAGCTGTGGTGGGATGTGACCTGTGAAGACAGCCTTTGCCAGGGTTATCCTGAAGCTGCGAGGCACCTCCGGAGACCTGGGGGGGGTGCAAAGGGAAGGGTTGCTGAAGAAACTCCTCTGGCCCGCGCACCCTGCAGAAAGATGAGCAGATATCCGTCGGGTGCAGCAGCTGTTATGCAAGTTTGGTTTTGGTGCTGCTCTTTCGGTCGTATTTAAAACGGCCGTGGGGGTTTAGGGGGCGGGAGGCGTGCGCGGAGGAGATAGCGGCGGCGGGGGGAGCACGCGTGCGATAACGCTGCCACGGGAAGCGTCTCACTGCTGGTATCGGCGGGGAGAGGGGGGCGATGGTGGAAACCAGCAGCCTTTTCATACTTGCTGCGTTGGCGCTGGGGTTGGCGTGCCTCCGGCTGCATGTGACTTGCCGTCGGTGGAAATTCGTCCTGCGAGTCCTGTGCCTGCGCTTTCTATGTATAGATTTGCTGTACGTAGGGTGCTTGCTAAAGCTGGTGGGAGGGGGTGGTAGGGAGGAATAAATCACACGAGATCGAGGATTTTCCCTTCCTTCTCCATCCAGATCTTGGGGTGCTCCGTGCCATCCAGCTGAGAATGTCAACTCCCGCGCCAAAACTTCATGCCCATAGGAGACTTCATAGAATCACAGAATGCTTTGGGTTGGAAGGGACCTTTAGAGGTCATCCAGTCCAACCCCCCTGCAGTGAGCAGGGACATCTTTAACCAGAGCAGGTTGCTCAGAGCCCCCTCCAACCTGACCTGGAATGTTTCCAGGGATGGGGCATCTCCCACCTCTCTGGGCAACCTGTGCCAGTGCTTCACCACCCTCAGTGTAAAAAATTTCTCCCTTATATCCAACCTAAATCTCCCCTCTTTCAGTTTAAAACCATCACCCCTTGTCCTATCACAACAGGCCCTGCTAAAAAGTTTGTCCCCATGAGATCGAGGATTTCCTCTTCCTTCTCCGCCCAGATCTTAGGATAATCTGTGCCACCCAGCTGAGACTATCAGCTCCCCCCAAAAACTACACGCGCCTTGGAGACGTGGCAAGAGGCTCATTTGCCAACTGGCTCCCAGCTCTTTGGGTTGCGCTGGGCAACGTCTTTGCTGGCCGTCGGCCACGCCGTGGGGCAGATGCAACGCAGCAGAGCTTAAAAGGTGAGCGCCTTTCGGAAGGGAAAGCGCCTGGTATCTTTTTTCAGTTTTGTCTCGGGTTGCCTGGAGCTCGCAGGCTGCAGCCGGTGTGGTCTGGTAACCTGAGGATGTGAGATGTCCGGTGTCCGTCCCGTCGAGAGCTCCGTGCAAGCAGCCGTATCGGTGTGGGAGGTTTTGCAGGGCGGGTGTCAGCAAATTTACAAGCATCCTGCTGAAAACAAAAGCAGATCGGGTGGCTTCTGGCTGGCCTCAAAACTGCCGCCCTTCTGTGCTGCAGAAAATGTATAGTTGACTGCAGGAAATATAGAGGTTTTGGGGTTTCTTTTGGTTTGGTTTTTTTTGTTTGTTTGTTTGGGTTTTTTTTAAAAGATTTTTCATTAGAAAAGGTGCTTCAGCTCAGGCTGGTCACCTCTGGGCTTCCTATGGCCATGTTGATGGGGCGCAAGGCAAGAACCATGCTAGCCTTAGAAACGTGTATTTGTTTCTCTGGGCGTAACGACGCCGGCAGTGCCAGCGAGTCCCTTGTCTGGGAGAAGCCTCTAAGCAAGCAAATACGCATGAAACCCCTTCAAATTGGTGAGATTTAAGGGTAGGAGGACCCATGTGCTGCTGAAACACACCCAGCTTTTGGGCTTGAGCATCCTGCTGAAAGCACGAAGAGTGGGAAGAAAAGAAATAGATGGTGGAAGGAGGAGGGGGGAGGAAAAAAAAAAAAAAAAAAAAGCCCCTTTATGCAGTTAGTTGCAGCCGCCTGGGCTTGTCGCTGGCAGAAAGTAGGACACTCCTGCTGGGTTTTCTTCTCTGGAAAGGCTAAACTTGGCTGTGAGTGGGTGGAAGCAGCCGGCATGGAAATGTGTGTGTGCGTCTCCCCATCCCTTGCGCCTGCTCAGCAAAGCTTCGCTGCCGCGGGGCTGGAGAGCTGCTGGCGAGAGCTGTGCATCCGGCTGCTCGGGTGTCTTTGGCCAGAAGGGTTTAAGCCCAAGCTTACAAAGGTGATTACGTGTTCAGCTCGCTGAGATGAGTAGGAATTAGAGCCTAAATATCTTGGCTGTTCAGGCTGCTGTGGAGTGTCCGAGGTCTCCGGTCACTCACCAGGATCAGAGCTCGTTGGGGTGGATGTGGGGTTTGTGGAAGGGGAGCCGGGAGGTTTTGGAGGAGGAGGAGGAGGAGGAGGAGGAGGGTACCCCGGCATGGTTGCAGAGGTCGAGCAGCTCATGGCCTGGCTGCATGTCCGAGTCAGGCGTGGGGACGTGGACCAAGCGGCGGCTGCTGGCGTTGGGGGTTAAGTTGGAGTTGGGCAATTTAATGTGAATTAGGTTAAAGGAGGCAGGAGAGCGGAGAAACCACCGAGCCTTGGAGCATCTTTGGGGTGGGTGATGCTTGTGCTCCTGCATGGGAAGCTGTGGTCCGCTCTTGCCGTGCTCCTGGATTTCCCTGGCGTCTCTGCTCCCCAAACTGGGACTTTCCTGGTGCCCTGTGCCAATGGATGTGGCTTCACAGCCTTCCTCGTGAAAAGCCCCGGTGTGGGGGAAGCACAGGCAGCAGCCGCAGGCAGCTCCGGTGCATTCGGACCCCCCTCTGCATGGGCAGGGGGTCGCTACCCCAGGGCTGTGACCCCGATCAGGGTCCCCAGGGCAATGAGCTGGTTAAAATGAGGCTGTAAAGTCCAAAAATGTGATTTGGAGTGATATCTTCTGAGCATGAGCCAGCAGTGTGCCCAGGTGGCCAAGAAGGCCAACGCCATCCTGGCTTGTATCAGGAATGGTGTGGCCAGCAGGAGCAGGGCAGTGATGGTGCCCCTGTGCTGGGCACTGGTGAGGCCGCACCTCGAGTGCTGTGTTCAGGTTTGGGCCCCTCACTCCAAGAAGGCCACGGAGGTGCTGGAGCGTGGCCAGAGAAGGGCAACGAAGCTGGGGAAGGGTCTGGAGCACAAGTGCTGTGAGGAGCGGCTGAGGGACCTGGGGTTGTTCAGCCTGGAGAAGAGGAGGCTGAGGGGAGACCTTATCGCCCTCTACAACTGCCTGAAAGGAGGGTGTAGTGAGGTGGGGGTCGGTCTCTTCTCCCAAGTAACAAGCGATAGGATGAGAGGCAATGGCCTCAAGTTGTGCCGGGGAGGTTTAGATTGGATATTGGGAAAAAAGTCTTTACTGAAAGAGTGGTCAAGCATTGGAACAGGCTGCCCAGAGAGGTGGTGGAGTCCCCATCCCTAGAGGTGTTCAAAAAATGTGTAGACGTGGCACTTCCGGACATGGTGTAGTAGGCGTGGTGGTGTTGGGTTGACGGTTGGACTAGATGATCTTAGAGGTCTTTTCCAACCTTAATGATCCTATGATTTTCAAAAGGGAAGAGCACTGCACTAGGGCAGGGGCTAGCAAGTCCTCGGGGCTGCAGCCCTGCCTGCAGTTTGCCGTGGTGGGGGGAGTTACCTCTTCCTTCTCCTAGTCCTTGTTCTCCAGCATTGTGGAAGTAAACACAGCTTTTAATACCCTCCAAATTCGATCCTTTGGATCTGCTTCAAAAGAGACTTTCCTGCCGCTACTAATCCTGCAGCGGTCGACCGAACAGGGTTGCCTTGTCTGATTTCTTCTGAGCTGCAGGAGGGGGGTTATTAGTCCGCTCCTGCGTCTCTCCTGACCTTTGGGGTAAATCGGGATCAGGAGGGACTTCGTGCAGCCACGTGTTTTATCCTCCCACGTGTTGCTGCAGCAGTCCTTCTGCCAAGCCCTCGCTCGCGGTCTGAGCCCACCTTGGGAAGGTTTCCAATGGTGTCCAAATCTGGCTGCAGGTGGTGTGTCCTGTTCTGTAGCCAAGATGTGGCCGTCCGTGTCCATCCTGTGTGTCCTGGTGGCCTTTGCCAATGCTCGCAGCATTCCTTACTACCCTCCCCTCTCCAGCGACTTGGTCAACCATATAAACAAGCTCAACACCACCTGGAAGGTGAGTACTGGGTTGGTTTTTTGGGGGTTGGTTTTTTTTTTTTTGGATGCATTGATTGACAGTCTCTCTGTGGGACTCGGTAGCTGAGCTTTGGGGGTCTCACCACGGTGGTTGCATCAAACCAGTCTTGGTCCCAGTTGACTTCTCCAGTGAGTTGACGCCATCAGGGATTCCTGCAGTGACAGCAACTGTGCAGCTTCTCCTCTTTGGAGCAGAGCACTGATGAATTCGTAGACTAGGAGCAATGCCGAGAGGAGACTCTGTGGGAGGCTGGAAACAAGCAGCAAGCGTCAAGTTGTATTGGTGACCTGGCCAAACCCACCTTGGTCAGGCTGCTGTGGCCGAAGCCTAGAGTTGGACCTTAGCTTACTGGTCATGATGCTCTGATCCTGGAAGGGGCTGCGTTCTGTGTCTATAGGTAGCTTGGCTCTTGGCCCCTGGGTTTTATAGCAAGTGTCAGACACTGGTTGGGTTTGAGGGAGATCTGGAGCACCAGGCTGGTTCCAGTGATGCACTTGATGGCTATGGAGAGTCACGTCCCATTTCTCTGTGTCTCTTCCCAGGCCGGGCACAATTTCTACAACACTGACATGAGCTATGTGAAGAAGCTCTGCGGCACCTTCCTGGGTGGGCCCAAGCTCCCTGAGAGGTGAGTGCCAGGAGAAGAAGATGAGGGCCCTGTAGAAGCTTGTGTGGATGCTCCTGGTGTGTCTGGAGTGGGTGAGGGTCTCTCCTGGCAGACTGTGAGCGGGGTTCCCCTGGGTGCAGCTTGGTGGACATCTTGCATGGAATTAAGCACAGAAGCATGCGTGGGGGGAACATCCATCCTCTGTCCTGCCAGATACTTGACCAACCATGTAATTTGTACTCCTTGAAACTTAAAACATTGGAGGAGCTGCTGAGCTGGTCTGAGGACTTCAGAAGTTACTTATTCTCCTTCAGTAGGCAAACAACAAGAGCGCTCGTCCTCCAGGTCACCTTCAGAGGAAGCTGGAGATTCCTGTGCACCCAGTCCTGTTACGCTGGTGTTCCTCTAACAGGACTTCCCTCTTCTCACTTGCAGGGTAGATTTTGCTGCAGACCTGGAGCTGCCCGATAACTTCGACTCACGGACGCAGTGGCCTAACTGTCCCACCATCAACGAGATAAGAGACCAGGGCTCTTGTGGCTCTTGCTGGGTAAGAGCGTGGGTGGTTTAAGGTCGTGTCGATAGAGTTTGCTGGACATAAAACATGCTGTTGAGTTTGCTACTGAACTGCGTAAATGGGGGGACGCGGGGGATCCTGCGGTGTCTGAGCTTCTCGGTGGGCTTCTCCCAGCCAGGCTCATGCTTGCTGCACGCATTCCAGAAGGTTGCCTGGTTTCTCTCCCCTGGCCAGCTCTAATGGTCTTCCCATGGGTTTTTGGGGCTGCCCGCAGGCTTTCGGTGCTGTAGAAGCGATTTCGGACAGAATCTGCGTTCATACGAACGCCAAGGTGAGCGTGGAGGTCTCGGCGGAGGACTTGCTGTCGTGCTGTGGCTTCGAGTGCGGCATGGGGTGAGCTGCTCTTGGTACTTCTGCTCTTAAAAGGTGGGCGGGAGGAGCGGGGACACAACCCGAAGATGTTGATTGTGCCAGCCCTGTCTTCCTAGTCTCCCCAATGAGCAGGAAGCCCCACCAGTGGTTTGTGCCATAGATGTTGGAGTTAGGTGGGAACATAAAGGTGACTGCATGGACGCTGGGCCACATCCTGCCCCCAGCAGTGGCTGGATGATGGTGGATGGTGTAGGGAGGGCAAGCACATAGCGATGCTTTTCCATACGTAGTTGGCAGCTGCCTAAGCCAAAGGATGGATCTTTTAATAGCCCCAAAGCTGTGGATTTCAGACACAAGCCTTTTGCCTGTGGCTTTTGCAGTTGTTGAGAGCAGGTTGGGGAGTTGGGTCTTCAAGTTGTGTGGCTTCTGCTGCTTCTGGCAGCAGAGGCTGACCAGGGACCTGGTTAGGAGGCTCCAAGACAAGGAGGCACCACTGCTTTGGATTTGGAGGCATGGGTGCTCTTAGCTCCTTGCCCCAAGGCTTCAGTGTCTCGAGGCCCAGAAGTCCTGGGGAAGGCAGGGAGAGACTTAAACTGGATCAACGTGCTGAAAGCTTCTCTTCAGCCGTCCAAAGCTGGTTCCATTTCCCCCACCTCCCCCAAAACGGGATGGCTCTGAGCGGGCTGGAGTTGGAACTACTCCCTCTTTCTCCAGGTGCAACGGTGGTTACCCCTCCGGCGCGTGGAGGTACTGGACAGAGAGGGGCCTCGTGTCCGGGGGTCTCTACGATTCCCACGTGGGTAAGTCCTGGCAGATACCCTTGTGTAAGAGAAGAGGAACATCTCTGCTCAGTTACAGGTTCATGTCCTTCAGGGTGCTTTTCTTCTGGTCTGCATCCTTGTGGCTGCTCCCTCCTTCAGGTCTGAGCTCAGATCACCTGTGCTATCCCAGCTGGCTGCTCCTGTCCCCATGGCTCCTGGTCACCTCTTTTGGACAAGGGTCCCCGAGCAGCACCTAGTGGCAGGAGACCCATCCAGAAGGGGAGCACAGTAGCCAGACCTAAAAACCCCACAAGGCTCCTGCTTCCATAGCAGGAATGAATCAGGCTGTGAATTTTTTTGTTGTTGCTGGTTTTGGACCAGTTCAGTACACTTTGGATGAGGGCAGGAGTCTTCCTGACATGGTTCCTCCTCAAAAAGCAACTTCCAGATTGGAAACTTCTGCCTTCTTCTGGCATGGCCATGAGGTGGTTCATGTTTTCATCTTTTCCATCACCTTGTCTGGAGGGAGGTGGTGGGAAGCAGATCCACAGGGAAATCCATTGCTGCTCATGTGGCAGTGGAAGACCTACTCTTGCTTGCACCCCACTGATCTGTGGGGTGTCTGGGTCAGAAAGGTCATACCCTTTCTTGGGGCATCTGGTGCCTTTTTAGCAAGGCCTGTGGTGACAGGACAAGGGGTGATGGTTTTAAACTAAAGGAGGGGAGATTTAGGCTGGATAGAAGGAAGAAATTGTTTACACTGAGGGTGGTGAAGCCCTGGCACAGGTTGCCCAGGGAGGTGGTGGAGGCCCCATCCCTGGAAACATTCCAGGTCAGGTTGGAGGGGGCTCTGAGCAACCTGATCTGGTTAAAGATGTCCCTGCTCACTGCAGGGGGGTTGGACTAGATGACCTCTAAAAGTCCCTTCCAACCCAAAGCATTCTATGGTTCTATGATTCTATGATTCTCCAGCATGGCTGTTGGACAGGGGTGCTTGGGGACAGCCAGTTCATGCCACCTCTGTCCTCGACAGGCTGCCGTCCCTACTCCATCCCACCCTGTGAGCACCACGTCAATGGCTCCCGGCCACCGTGCACCGGGGAGGGGGGGGAAACCCCCAGGTGCAGCCGGCACTGTGAACCCGGCTACTCGCCCTCGTACACGGAGGACAAACACTACGGTAAGGGGGGTGGCCTCCAACGCTGCTCGATGCACAGCAGCTCCAGAGCTGCTCCTCGTGGTAGCTCGGTGGGGTTGGCGGGGTTGGACCTCTTCCTAAGCTGTTTTATGGTGGCTGTTTTCTGTGCCCTCAGGATGGGTGGTCCTGGAGCAAACGTAAGCCTGGCAGATGCGCAGGTTGTATTTGCTGAGACTCAGCTGAGATGGGGAACCTGATCTGAGTCCTCGCGGTGCACCCGCCTGGGTTGAAGAGCATGGTGCTGAGCCCTGGGGGAGTCTGGTGTCAAAGCCCCCTCCTTCCTACTCCTTGGTGGTAGCCAGCACTGTACCTGTAGGAGAGTCTGGCTGCTTCTTGGAGATTTGTCTCAGACTCGAGTAATTTGGTTTGTTTTGGGAAGAAGGATGGACAAGGGGACAAATTCCCTTCCCACTGAAACTGTCTGGAATAGGTCTTCGGGTACGGAATAGGATTCAGGTTAAACCATTCCCTCTGGAAGAGGGATGGTTGGAGCTGCTTTCCCTGCCTGGCTGTGTCAGTGCCTCCGGAGCAGCTGGGTTTGAATTCAACCTTTAAGTGGAGAAGACCTCTTGCAGGGGCACACTGAGCAGTCTCTGTCCAGCCATCCCAAGACCTGTGTACCCTGATGATGCCGTACTAATGGTGGGACTTTTTTTCTCCACAGGCATCACATCCTACGGTGTCCCTCGCAGTGAGAAGGAAATCATGGCTGAGATCTACAAGAACGGCCCAGTGGAAGGAGCCTTTATTGTCTACGAGGACTTCCTGATGTACAAGTCTGGTGAGCATCAGCACCAAGGCTGTAGGGAGCCCTGTTCCCTACTTCATCCATAGGGTCTGTCTTTTGTGGCCCTTGTCCCTCTACTCAAGTCTGAAAGGAGATCTCAAGTTCACGCTTGAGTATTGGGTGTTGCAAGAACATAGGCAGATACCAACCATCTCCTGTATCCATTGGGTTATAGCAAGGGCAATAGGTGCTTGGGACTGGCTCAGGGAGGAAGCCCCAGTGGGGACCCCCCAGAATTGCAGCTGAGAACAACAACTAGGATTTTAGGTAAAATCCTGGCAGATGGCTCTCCTGGTATGGCCTCAGTTCCCTGTTCTGAACGGCTTGGGATGTGCTGCCCTTGGGCCCCTTGCCGAGTGTCTCTGGGTGTCCTACGTGCTGAGCTGACGCTTAGCATCCGTCCTTCCTCCGGACTCTCCATTAAGCTCCAGGTTTCCATTTAACCAAAAAACCTTCTCGGATGCTCTCTGGGCTTTGATACGGAAGGTCTCACAAGCTGGCAGTGGTCTGAAGCAGGGGGAGATGTGGCGCCCGTTGATGTGTTGGCTTCTTGCCTTGCAGGGGTCTACCAGCACGTGTCTGGCGAGCAGGTTGGAGGCCACGCGATCCGGATCCTGGGCTGGGGGGTGGACAACGGCACTCCGTACTGGCTGGCCGCCAACTCCTGGAACACCGACTGGGGGGACAACGGTGAGGCCACCCCCGGATGCTGCCTGTGGGTGGGGGGCTGCCAAAAGGAACCATCTCCCTGTTGTTCTTGGCGCAGTAGGGAGGTTGACTTTTGCTCTTGGTGTGCTTCCAGGCTTCTTCAAAATCCTCCGAGGAGAGGACCACTGCGGCATCGAGTCCGAGGTCGTGGCCGGCATCCCCAGCACGGAGCAGTATTGGAAGAGGGTGTAACCTTCTTGATCAAACCACAAATAATCCTGAGTCCCTGATGCTTTTAACTGATAGCGGGTTGGGTGCAGAGCCCCCCCCTCTAAGAGACTATAGTTGAGGTTACTTTATTAAAGCTTTTTATCTTTTTTTTTTTTTTTTTTTTAATTGTATGGTGGAGCTGGAGGTGGAACTGCTCTCTCCAAGCCCTCTGCTCCTGGTGGGTCACAGCTATGGGGCATTCCCTGCTCAAAGGACTGCTGGAGGGCTCGCCGGCCTCTTGCACCATGGTGCTTGGTTAGCCCAGACCCCTTCCAGCCCAGTCTGTTACTGGGAGGGTAGGAAGCAGTAGCTTTGTGCTGGGACTAGGGACTTGGTGGGGCAGTGGAGATGGACCCTGCTGGGAAGCCATGGCCAGGGGTGATTTGTGCACCCCTGGCTGGGTTGGTCTGACCGTTGGCGTGCGAAACAAGCAGGGTATGTCAGCATGTGCCTTGAATTGGCTGAACTTAGGCCTATTGATGACGAAATACTGATGAACTTGATGTGGGGCTGGCTCTGGCCTGAGCTGCGTTAAGGCCCCTCCTGCCTGCAACGAGTCCTTTGTGCATCGCTTGCTCTGCTCCATCCCTTCGGCTGCTTTTTGAAACCACTTGTTCCTCAGCTGTTTTATTTGGTTTTTTTTTTTTTCTGCTGTAGTCTGGGGTTATTGATCCTAGGGAAGGGCCTGGCTGGAGCTCCAGGAGCCTTTGATCAAATGTCCTGCAAGCATCTAGGAGCACGCTGGGAAGAGCAAACGACTCTTCATCCATGGTGTGTGCTGTGGGTCACGCCTTGGCAAGGGCGCTGCATCCGAAATCGGTGTGGTGCTTCGGGACTGCAGGTGCTGACGGCTGAGCAGAGATGAGGGATGTTCCCCTGGGTCTGCTGCAGGGAGCTCATACAGGTGCTTGGAGGTATCTTGCTAACTTGCACACAAATTGAAGCTTGGTTTTGGGTTGGGTTTTTTTTTTGAGCCATGGGCTTTAAGGAAGATAAAAACCTTATTTTTATTACCGGGGGCCAGTGCGATAGCCGTGTAGGAGGAATCATGTAATTTGCCAACACTAATATAGCGAAAGAGGTTTGGTTTTGTTTTTTTTTTTTTAATTTTAAAGCACAAAGTGTATTGCTGAGCTGAGGCTACAGGCCTGAAACGCGTGCAGCAGGCTCTCCCTTGCACTGTAAAATAGCCCCTTGCCTCTGCTTACTCAGACACCAGTGGGATGGAGCTGTGGTGTGTATGAGTGGAACAACGGTGCCAATAAATGATTTCTCCAGTGTCTTGCCTCTTGGCCCTTGGTTGCTTCTGCTTGACTTCAAACCACCTCAAACTATTCTCCTGTTGCTCTGTGGAAGCCGGGTGAGACCCTTCTGTCTTCATGCAAGTGCGGTCAGTCCCAGCCCTGTCCTCTGGCCATACTGGTGACAGCGTGACTTGTGTTGACTCCTGAGGAGCCCCTGGGCCTTGCTTACTCCTGGTGATGGGGAAGGTGCTTCAACATGGACCAGAGTGCAGCCAGGACTGCCCCCAGTGCCTCTGCACGCTGGCACAGAGGGTGAGGGGGAGGAGGATGCACCAAGGCACGGGAGAGCATAGAATTGTAGAATAGAATCATTAAGGTTGGAAAAGACCTCTAAGATCATCTAGTCCAACCGTCAACCCACCACCACCGTGTCCCAACGTGCCACGTCTACACGTTTTTTGAACACCTCCAGGGATGGGGACTCTACCACCTCTCTGGGCAGCCTGTTCCAACACTTGTCCACTCTTTCAGTAAAGACATTTTTCCTAATATCCAATCTAAACCTCCCCTGGTGCAACTTGAGGCCTCTCATCCTATCACTTGCTACTTGGGAGACCGACACCCACCTCACTACACCCTCCTTTCAGGCAGTTGTAGAGGGCGATAAGGTCTCCCCTCAGCCTCCTCTTCTCCAGGCTGAACAACCCCAGGTCCCTCAGCCGCTCCTCACAGCACTTGTGCTCCAGACCCTTCACCAGCTTCGTTGCCCTTCTCTGGACACGCTCCAGCACCTCCATGTCCTTCTTGGAGTGAGGGGCCCAAAACTGAACACAGAATCACAGAATCATTTGGTTGAAAAAGACCTTTAAGATCATCAAGTCCAACCGTACCTGTCCACTACTAAACCATGTCCCTAAGCACCTCGTCTGCCCGGCTTTTAAATACCTCCAGGGATGGGGACTCCACCACTTCCTTGGGCAGCCTGTTCCAATACTTGACAACTCTCGCCGTGAAGAAGTTTTTCCTAATATCCAATCTAAACCTCCCCTGGCACAACTTGAGGCCATTTCCTCTCATCCTATCACTTGTTACTTGGGAGAAGAGACCAACACCCACCTCGCTACACCCTCCTCTCAGGCAGTTGTAGAGGGCGATAAGGTCTCCCCTCAGCCTCCTCCAGGCACTCGAGGTGCGGCCTCACCAGTGCCCAGCACAGGGGCACCATCACTGCCCTGCTCCTGCTGGCCACGCTATTCCTGATACAAGCCAGGATGCTGTTGGCCTTCCTGGCCACCTGGGCACACTGCTGGCTCATGTTCACCCGGCTGTCGACCAGCACCCCCAGGTCCTTTTCTGCCAGGCAGCTTTCCAGCCACTCTTCCCCCAGCCTGTAGCGTTGCGTGGGGTTGTTGTGGCCCAAGTGCAGGACCCAGCCTGCCTGCAGCCCAGGGCTGTGCCACCACTCCTGCTGCCTGCAGTGCCAGGTCCATTAAAAGTTAATTTAATTTACTGACCGTTAGCTGTCTCTTGCCCTGGTTAAAATTCTTCCTTCGGGTCTGGCACACAAGGGTTTGCTGTGATGCCCTGAGTGGCAGCAAGGAAGCATCTGCATTTCATCTGAGCTCTTGTAACTTGTGGCGTGGTGGGGAATTACCAACGTGAAAAAAGCAACAGCTAAAAAAAAACCACTTATCAAACACTTTTTTTTTTTTTTTCCACCAAAGAAAACTTTAATTTCAACAAGACAGGAAGCTGCACAAAGAGAGCTACCGCAAGTTTCTTTTGAACAACAGCTTAAAACTATCTACATCGGTACTTGTGGAGTAGGGGTCCTCCTTCTGAGTAACAGTCTGGCCGCAGGGGCTTGGCCTTGCAAAGGCCACCGAACCGCACCTGGTAGACAGCTCTGTCCCGTACCAGGACACAGGCTCTCCTTCCCTTCGCAAAGGCAAAGAAGCATTTGAGGGGAAGTGGGGAGGGAGCCTGAAAACAAAAATCCACCCCAGGAAAAGAGGACTTGCCTTTAAAGCGTCATTTCCTCTTGAACTAAGTCCAGCCTGATGCGTTTCAAAACAGCCTCTTCCAGTTTGCACATCAGTCCAACCCAAAGCATCGTCCCAAACCAGAGCCAAGTGGGCCAAGGAAACCTGCCCTGGCCACCCCCTCGGTGGCTCAAGCCTTCCCAGCCTGTGGCAGGGATCGCTGCTGCCTTTCAGGGTGGCCAAGGCCCCCAAAAAAGCATCCCATGAGGGACAGCACGGTGCAAACCCTCGCCCCCCTGCCTTGCAGAGGCACCCGGAGCTCCTGCGATGGTGCCGCTCTGCCACGGCCACCCATCCCCTTGGGCTGAAGAAGGGGTTCAGAGCCCAGACCCCGCAGTGGAGTCGGGCACGGGGTTATTAGCTCAGGGCCATGCAAGCAGCTCCTGTCTCCTCCATTTCACCACCTCCCCAGCTGCTAAAATACGAAGCTTTGCAAGTGCAGGGTGCCATCTGCTAGAGGGCAGGGAGCTGCGATAGGTGACTTTCAGCCGGGGGCACGTTAAAGTGGACAGAGCATCCCACCTCCTATTTATTTAACATTAAAAGGGCTTGTTTCAAGCCTAGCAGCCTCCTTCAGCACAACAACAGAAATGTGACGATCGCCTCTGCCTGTTTCCAGGCTGCAGGATGTCAACCGGCCTGGGCTGAGGGCCAGAAGTTAGCCAGAGCTTTTTCCCTTGATAAGGAAGCATATTCTTCTCCCGGCTGAAGCAGCGTCCTTCCAGTGCAGAGCAGGCACCAGAGGCGATAGGGAAGAGGCTGCCTAAGAAAGGGAGGCAAAACTCCGAAGGTTTTGCTCAGCTCTAAGCTGAAAAGGTGTCTCAAATCTCAAGCAAGAAAAGAGGCAACTGGAGTTTCTATTTAAAACCATCCTAACCAAAACAAAAAAAATAATTCAGGTAAACCGTCCAACAGGAAAGAAGGGGAAAAAAAAAATACTCAACCCCAAACAGTAAGACTCCGATTAGTGTTTGTAACCATCCAAGCAGATGGCAAGGGTGGTGAGGAGCGGAGTCCGGCAACGCTGCACCGTCGCCCCGGGGCTGCAGCTCACCAGCATCCCGTCCTCGTCACCGTCCCAGGCCCCGTGGCACCCCGCTGCCTGGCCATCCCCGCCGGCAGGGGACGAGGAGCCTCCTGCCTCCTCTGCCCATCCGCCGACCATCTCTGCCCCCACCCGCCCGCTGCCCATCAGTTCTCGCCCGCCTGGACGTACTCCTCGGTGGCCTTGGAGATGGTGCTCAGGTACTGCCAGCTCAGGGCGGCCAGCAGCATGGCGCACGACAGGTAGATGGGGGAGTAGTGGTGGCGTGATGCCATGGGGCCGCCAGGTAAGCTCAGGGCGCGGATGGAGGCGATGACCTGCTGCGTCTTGTTGGATGATGGGTCCGTGCTTGGGATCTTCTGGTAGATCTGGGGAGGGAGGAAGGAGGAGTTACGGTTCCCACCCAAGGTTGAGGAGACAAACAGGTCCACCGGGTGGAAGAGGAAGCCACCATGTCCTCAAAAGCAACCTTCAGTGGTGGACTGCCATGGAGCAAGGACCAGCTGCAAAGGGATGCCTGGATGGGGCCAGGACCCATTTCCCTTGAGAAGTGCACTAAGCCAAGCAGCCTCTTGAGGGCACTCCATGATGGGAGATGGACCACATGGCGTCAGACACAATCCCTCAACCATAAGTGGTGTTGCTGAAACCAGCGGTTCTTGCCTGGCAGTTCTCACGGCTGGTGTGCTGCAACCCACCTCCAACCAGTGAGGACACCCCGGTGTGACTGCCAGGAAACGGCCACCTCCATCAGATAACCCCATGGTCTTTGGGGTTTTCTCTTCATGGTCTGCAAACCCCATGGCCTTTTGAGATACTTGTCTGCATGAATCTAGGGAAGGTGTGCACAAGCAGAGACCCTCTTTCTGGGCTAAGGTGCTGAGGTGTCACTGTCCCATGCCGTGGGGGTTGGCCAGTCCACAAAGGGAGCTCTAATAACCCATGGTTTGGGGTCTCCCTGGTGCAGAAGTAACGTCTTTTTATTTAACAGCCCTCGCTGGATTTGGGTTTTGGGGTTGGGGTTTTTTTCCCCATGAAACCATCCACCAGTTGTTCCTCCACGTGAGCTTTTAACCTCCACAGTACCCCGAACTCGGGAGTCCCACTGCTTTAACCACCTGTGAAGAGCTGCCCTTTACTGTTGGCCACGGAACACAAGGAAACAACCACCACATCACGCTGCCAGCTGCAATCACAGACACAGAGAAAACAAGACTGCTTGCTGGAGCAGCCCATGAGGAGATGATGCAACCTGTTCAGAAGTGTGTTGTGGGAAAGGTCCTCTGTGCCTGCTCAGCCCAGGTGAAGCCTGTGACAGCCGACGACTCTGGTTCTCCACCAGGAGGACAGCAGGACTTCAGTCTCTATCTCTCAACACAGGCACAGACCAAGGCTACGTTCAAGAGAACACATCAGGCACCCAGTTTGGTCCAAGCCAAAACCATGTGACGGTCACCGTGCCCTGGCACCACTGAACTGACTAAGAGACCTAAGGAAAGGATTAACAGATTCACGTGTCCTCCCAATTCCACACTGGGAATGAGCCAGAAATTACTCAAAGCAAGCTGCTCAACCTACCTCTTCCACATACTGGTACATGATGGCTTTGACAGCTTGTATGTTTGTGGCATCCATCATTAGAGTGACAGCTTGTCCCTTCCGGATCTTCACGACACCCCTGAACACCTGCTTGTTGTTATAGCAGGCAGCCAACGTGGCAATAGCCATCACCTGAGGAGAAACACCAAGAGCCCTTACTGCATTGCAAGGAGCTTGCCCTTGGCTCTAGTGAAATCGAAGGCAAAACACTCTGGAGTGGAGCCACGATCTCACCGACAGCAGAAACGGTAGGTATTGTGAAAGAAGGAAGAGACAGAAGAGATGGAGAATAAACCAGGCTAATATTGACATGATACATAACCTCCTTCACCCAGCTTCTCATCAGCTGGGCCGCAGATGATGAAGAACCACTTGAAAACATAACTCACCTGGGGGATAGCGCAGAAATTGAAGACACTTTGGTTTTTCAGGCGGGATAAGTATGTGAGGACATCAGGGACA
This sequence comes from Balaeniceps rex, assembly GCA_013401315.1. Classification (NCBI taxonomy): domain Eukaryota; kingdom Metazoa; phylum Chordata; class Aves; order Pelecaniformes; family Balaenicipitidae; genus Balaeniceps; species Balaeniceps rex. Next base: position 55,122 of record VYZW01031266.1, on the reverse strand, counting down.
TGGTGGAGGGCATTGGTGATGAGCTCATTCAGACACTGGACAGCCATATCGATGTTCTCTGGTTTGGCAAGATCTGAGAGTTTCTTTGCATATCTGCTCCAAACCTAAACACCAAGATAAGGACTCACAAGTTGGAGGGTACATTCATGCCCTAAGAGACATTAATAACAGTCTGAGGTCTGGGAGAGCAACAAGAACCACCAGAGACCCACGAAAGCCTTGAAGGATTGGGGCTTGCTAGGCTAAAGAAAAGAAGGAAGGGCAGGCTCTGGAGATGTGACAGTGGCCTTTGTATATACAAAAGGATTGTAAAGAAGAAGGATACAACTCATCTCCACATCTTCTCTAGGCAAGGCAAGGCAAAGACACCTCACCCATCAGGCTGACATCAAGAAATGCTCTATGAGACAGGTCAGCCACATGGAGAGGGAGAAAAGAATTCTTGGAGGACTTTCAGAACAGTGGACAAGCATCTGTCAGACACAGGCAGAGCCGATCCTGCCTTTGGGAACAGACTAGGTAACCTCTCGAGATCTCACCCAGTCTTATCCCCCCTCATTCCTAGAACCTCTGTAATGGAGAGGGAAGAAAAGCTGCCCAACAGTTTCTTTCTTGGCAGTGTAGGGAGACATCACCTTGTGCCCACATCTGTACCCAGACAGCTGCAGACAGATGTGGAACTTAGCTATCGTTAGAAGAACTGTTATTACCAAGCAGATGTACAACCAACAGTAACGATCTTGCGCAGCAGAGCTTTACTGTAGGGTCTTAATACAAGCAGACCGTCAAGTCTCTCCTGTTAACTTTGATTTAAAGGGACATGAGAGATGCTACAATTTTAGCTGTGCACCTTCCACTATGCACCCTGTAACGTTCCCGAGACAGTTGTCCTGGGAAGCACGGCCGGTTGGCTCCATCCATTACAGGTCTTGGACAGAAGAACGAAAGACTGTCAAGGGACACCGACCAACAGTTGGAAAAACCCTGGCTTTGTGGATTTCGAAGGAAATTCCAGCAGGAACCCTTGTAACAAGAGGATGCAACTCACTGTATCAGAGCAGCAACAACAGTACCTTCAGACTTAGTGCATTTCCTAAACAGGCACAACAGAAACGCTCGCCCCAAGGCGGTGTTTTCCCTCACCTCTCTGGGCCAGAACTCCCTTCCCTCCAGCTGGTCCTCCAGATAGTCACGGATGATGTTGGTTTTCTGCAGGAAGAGGCCCATGGAGTTCGCCAGCTCCGTGTCTTGCCCGACAATAGGATCTTCTAGCTCTGATGCAGAGAACAGACGGGAAAGGCCAATCCCCACCAGCCCAGCAACGTAGTGACAATACTGCGAGGCACCGAGAGGGCAAGGAGCAGAAAAAACAAGATAAAAGGAGCAGTTACCAAGAGCTGCCTATTTGCCACGGAGAGTTTTACAAAAATGATGCTCAGAAGTAATTGACAGTAGAATCATAGAATGCTTTGGGTTGGAAGGGACCTGTAGAGGTCATCCAGTCCAACCCCCCTGCAGTGAGCAGGGACATCTTTAACCAGATCAGGTTGCTCAGAGCCCCCTCCAACCTGACCTTCAATGTTTCCAGGGATGGGGCCTCCACCACCTCTCTGGGCAACCCCTTCCAGTGCTTCACCACCCTCACTGTAAAAAATTTCTTCCTTCTATCCAGCCTAAATCTGCCCTCCTTTAGTTTAAACCCATCACCCCTTGTCCTGTCACCACAGGCCTTGCTAAAAAGCCTGTCCCCATCTTTCCTAGAGGCCCCTTTCAGCACTGCAAGGCCGCACTAAGGTCTCCCCGCAGCCTTCTCTTCTCCAGGCTGAACAGCCCCAACTCTCTCAGCCTGGCCTCGGAGCAGAGGGGCTCCAGCCCTCGGAGCATTTTTGTGGCCTCCTCTGGACCCGCTCCAACAGCTCCATGTCCTTCTTGTGCTGAGGACCCCAGAGCTGGACGCAGGGCTCCAGGTGAGGTCTCAGCAGAGCAGAGCAGAGGGGCAGAATCCCCTCCCTCGACCTGCTGGCCACGCTGTACATGCAGTACAATGCAGTACATTTTCTGCACATTCTCACAGCCCTCCCTGGGACGTCTCAGCTTTCCTATGCCCAGCAAACACCTCACCAAGGATGTCCCACCAAGGCGTCACTGTGCCTCCAGCAGCCAAATGAACCGCCCACAGGGGAACAGCTGATGTGATGGGACACCCAAAACACGTGCTGGTGGGCAACACCAACAATCCACATCATCCCCCCATTACGCACAGGACCAACAGTCTCTCAAAACCTTCCCAAGCCCACACAGCATTCCTCATCCAGCTCAACCCTCTTCCCACAAGGATGTTCTGTCTCCTTTTTCCACAGAGACAAGGTGGACCCTACTCACATTCAGTCCACTCCTCTGTCCGGGCTGACTTACCTTATCCCACTCATGCTGAGAGTCCACCTTCTTCTCCAAGAACTCCGCCATCCCGACGCCCATCTTGTGGCAGATGTCTGAAATCACATCCTGGTAGACCTTTGACAGGTTCCTGAACTCCATGGAGATCTGCAGCACAAACCACCATGAGGGAAAAAAGGACAGCGTCAGGAAAAAATAGCAGAGCTCAACATTTATTAAGAAATCAGAAAAAGACTGTTTACCAAGCTCTTATCCCGCCCTGGCTGGAGATCTAGGACAACTCCCACGACCAGAGTTGTTTCAAGGCCCTTAAAGCACAGGCTCAGTCTGTTCTCAGTCTAAACGGTATGGTCTCTGGCGGTAGATCAGACAGCAATATCTTTGGGAAGGCTCTGTGGCCTTGGACTGGTACCATCTGGGAGCTGCAGGACAAAACTAGCTACATTTGGTGCACACAGTTGTTTTTTTTTGTAATTTGCGAGAGCACTCCATCATGCCAACCGCGGGAAAAGAAAAGGGAGGTTGCTGGTGCTCTGTTCTCCTGAGCCCTCTCCAGCTCTGGCTCTGCAGGGCACATTTTGCACAACTGGAAAGGCATCAAGCACCAGAGAAAGTGTGAAATCCTTCTCCTGCATATCCAACAACATGATTCAGTGACTCAATCAATTTAAAAGTGCATCCTCCCCTCCCCAAAACTGTGGAGCATCATGTTTTATTGTGCTGAGCTTTATTCTCCATCACAGGGTAACTACAGCCAGTCCAGGGTGTGTGTCCAATACAGACAGCGGTCTGAACGATTACAGCCCAGACACCACCGCAGATCCAGGCTCTCCTCCTGACTCTACCCACGGCTGTTGGCACGTCCTTGCCCTGTGTCTCTCTCTGTCTGTAAAATAAGTGCATGAGTACACCTCTACCAAATATTATTAAACTCATACCCGAATACGAACTCAGCTTGCCCCAGTGAATAACACAAGCACACCAAGAGGGAACGACAAAGTGCCACAAACACCTTCTCAAAAGCTTTTCTAAAGCACCAAGCCATTGGCATACCTACCATCTCTCTATCACTATACATCAAGAATCCCCTGACGCAGCCATCTCCTATAGCACACGCCCCTCCCAGGTAGGGCACAGCCACTGTTATCCCCAAGGCTGAGCATCAAAATTTACAACACACCTCAGTTTTCCAAACCATGATCCCATTCCCACTGCTAGGGAAAGCCCCGTAAGGGCAGAATAAATTTAAAATGGTAAAAAGCTGAACAAACCAGAACTTCCTCAGAAAATGAAATGCTCCTCACTATAACTATTATACTTTTCCTTAAACAGAGCTTAAAAAAACCCTAAAAAATAAACCCAGCTATTCTTGATCAATGTGAGCAACAGCAAAACTGCAGCATCCAGCAAGGGCTGGTCCTTGTGCCCTCACCAAAAGCAGACATCTGTATCCCCACTCAGCAGAGCTCAGCCTTGCCTGCCAGCCACAGCATCTCTTTCTGCTGTCAGCTTGGTGGATCCCCTCTAGGGCGACTGGCCAGATGGGTTCCTCTTTGGTGCTGGGAGATGCTGCATTTCAGCACGGCAAAGCTCCATCATCCCATTGCTCCTGCTGGGGCTGAAACCTGGCAGGAGCCCAGGACAAGCATCGTGGTTTCAGCTCTGCTGCCTGCCATCCTGAGTGCCTACAGCACAGAGCCGAGGCCCTACAGCTACACAGAATCATAGAGTGCTTTGGGTTGGAAGAGACCTTTAGAGGTCATCTAGGCCAACCCTCCTGCAGGGAGCAGGGACATCTTTAACCAGAGCAGGTGTCTCACAGCCCCATCCATCCTGACCTGGAATGTTTCCAGTGATTGGGTCTCCACCACCTCCCTGGGCAACCTGTGCCAGTGCTTCACCACCCTCATTGTAAAAAATTTCTCCCTTATATCCAGCCTAAATCTCCCCTCCTTTAGTTTAAAACCATTACCCCTTGTCCTGTACATCTGCACCAGTAACTTAAATATTGAGCGTGGACTCAATCACCTGCACAACTACCCCGTTAGCGTGGCCCCGGTGTGCTTCCGACTCCAAGCAATCCCCAGGCAGAGCTTGGGAAGTAGCGTGGGCCAGAAACCACTTCTTAAGGACAGTCTGGGATGCAACCACACTGCCCTGGATGCTGAGAGAGTTTAACAGCTTGGACATGGACAGACTTTCCCAGCTGGCCTCCAGGTCAGAGAACAGGCTCCAATACTGCTTAGCTTGCTAGTGGAGATGCAGCCTCTCTGTGGCTTCCTTTTAGAAGGATCCTTAGAGCAGACTTTGGGAAATATTGTTACTAACAGCGAGGGTGCTTTTTATCTTACGTGCATGTCAAAGATCTGCAGACAGACTCCTGTAGCTCTAAAGCAGATCCTGCAGGACCTCTGCAAACACCGGTCCATCCACAAGCCAGACGCCAGACAAGCTTTCCTCCTCTCCCTATCTGTTAGGGGTCACAGGACACCCAACCCATGCAATGCACAGCGCTGGGCAACAAATCCAAACTGCTCTCCATTTACTCTTCCAACAGGGGAGGCAAAAAGCCATTTTTTAGAGCTGGCACTTTTCCACAGCCAGGTTATCTCTGGCTCATGTAGAGAGTTGCACAATGTTTGGGTTTCTCACTCCAGCTCTGCATCCAGCCCCACGTGCAGGTGATGTAGCTCTTCCGAAGAGCTACGGGCTCACCAGGGACTGAATGAGCTGAGGTGTAACGTGGAGAGGCAGCCGTGCACACAAAGGTGACACAAAGCAGCTGAAGCAAGGAGGTGGACATCTTACCGTTGGGAAGTCCTCGAGCACCTGCCGGTCCTTCTCCTTGCTCTCCATGTATTTCCACTCTGGTTGATAGAGATAGGAGTGAAACTTGTGCAGCATCGGGACCTTTACATCTAAGCTGATGGTCATGTCATCCTCTATGGTATCCAGGGCACGGAGAACTAGGTAGAATATACAGACGGCATGTCTGGAGGGGGGGAGAAAAAAAAAAAACAACCGTCCCTTACTTGAGATTGCCTATTAGGCAGGACGAACAGTTTAGATTAACCACACAGCCTTTGGCAGTGTTCCAGCTCGACACAACACGCACCGGCACCACCGCGTCACTGATGCCTTGGAAGATAAAAGCACTTTCAGCATAATTCGCTCTCACGTTTCAAGTGATATGGTACTTCAGCCACCGAGCAGAACGGAAAGCAGTGATGTGAAAACCTTCCCGGCCCCCACTGTTGTTCGACAGTGTCTCCTAGAGTTTGGAAGCCAGCTTTGGTTAAGGGATACCCATGTCCAATCCCTCCTCTGTCAAATCCCAGGTGTCAGCTTCCCCAGCCCTCTTTTGGGGACAGCGGCTGGCCCCTGCCACGCAGGAACGTAAAATAAATGCAACAGAAATGTGCTGCTCAAATCCCAGGGTCACAGGAGCAGGTTAGGGATGGAAAGCACCAACAGCAGCACTTCCCACCTACCTTGATCATCACAGAATGGTTTGGGTTGGAAGGGACTGTGGTGGGTTGGCCTTGGCTGGATGCCAGGTGCCCACCAAGCCGCTCTATCGCTCTTCTCCTTAGCAGGACGGGGCAGGGGAAGAAAATAAGATGGAAAAAAAAACTCGTGGGTCAAGATAAAGGCAGTTTAATAAAGCAAAACCAAAGGCTGTGCGCGGAAGCAAAGGGAAACAAAGATTTTATTCTCTACTTCCCATCAGTAGGCGATGTCCAGCCACTCCCTGGGAAGCAGGGCTTCGGTACACGTAGCAGTTACTCCAGAAGACAAACGTCATAATAAATGTGCGTGTGTCCCCTGGCTTCTCCTTTCTCTTCTCTTTTATTGCTGAGCAGACATCATATGGTATGGAATATCCCTTTGGTCAGTTTGGGTCAGCTGTCCTGGCTATGTCCTTTCCCAAGATCTTGCCCACCCCCAGCCTACTGGTGAGGGGGGAATGTTGGAGAGACAGCCTTGATGCTGTGGAGCACTGCTCAGCGGTAGCCAAAACACTGGGGTGTTATCAACGCCCTTCCAGCTACCAACCCAAAGCACAGCACTATGAGAGCTGCTATGGGGAAGATTAACTCCATCTCAGCCAGACCCAATACAGGGACCTTAAAGGTCATCTAGTTCCAACCCCCCTGCCATGGCAGGGACACCTTCCACTAGACCAGGTTCCTCAAAGCCTCATCCAACCTGGCCTTGAACAATTCCAAGGAACAGGCATCCACAACTTCCCTGGGCAACCTGTTCCAGTGTCTCACCACCCTCACAGTAAAGAACTTCTTTATATCTAGTCTAAATCTGCCCTCTTCCAGTTTAAAATCATTATCCCTCATCCTATCACTACACTCCCTGATAAAGAGTCCCTCCCCATCTTCCCTGTAGGCCCCCTTTAAGTACCGAAAGGCTGCTATAAGGTCTCCCCAGAGCCTTCTCTTCTCTAGGCTAAACCACCCCACCTCTCTCAGCCTGTCCTCGTAGAGGAGGTGCTCCAGCCCCCTGATTATCTTCACAGCCTTCCTCTGGACCTCTTGCTCAGGTCGATGTCTTGAACCACTACTCTGAGCAACAGAGGTGCCTCCACACAAACTCCCCATGGGCTGACTGCTGTGAAAGCTGCAGCATGCCTGACCTGGGTTAGGAAACCCAGGTTTTTCCCTTTGTGCAGAGAACTACGGCATGGCTTTTGGCTTTCTAAGATGCATACTGGGAGAGCAACGGGCCTGTAAGGTCCCCCTGGGCAGGGCAGGGCACTGCCAGGTCCAACTCTGCAAGCAAGATCAAAGGCTCTTGGCCAGCACACTCGCTTGGACCTAGAGGACAGTTTTGGGCCCCTCAGTACAAGAAGGACATGGAGGTGCTGGAGCGTGTCCAGAGAAGGGCAACGAAGCTGGGGAAGGGTCTGGAGCACAAGTGCTGTGAGGAGCGGCTGAGGGACCTGGGGTTGTTCAGCCTGGAGAAGAGGAGGCTGAGGGGAGACCTTCTCGCCCTCTACAACGACCTGAGAGGAGGGTGCAGTGAGGTGGGTGTTGGTCTCTTCTCCCAAGTAGCAAGTGACAGGACATGAGGCAATGGCCTCAAGTTGTGCCAGGGGAGGTTTAGATTGGATATTAGGAAAAATTTCTTCACTGAAAGAGTGGTCAAGCGCTGGAACAGGCTGCCCAGGGAAGTGGTGGAGTCCCCATCCCTGGAGGTATTCAAAAAACGTGTAGACGTGGCACTTTGGGACATGGTATAGTAGGCATGGTGGTGTTGGGTTGACGGTTGGACTAGATGATCTTAGAGGTCTTTTCCAACCTTAATGATTCTATGACAGAGCCCGAGGTCAGCTTACTGGAAAAAGCAAACGCAAAATAAGGAAGGCGAAAAAAAAACAGGCGTACTTTTCCTACCACTTCCCCTTCTCTGCACCCAGCACCCTTTTATCTTGTTTGAGGGGGAACAAGGGGGTCCCTTACTGCACAACAGGAATGCCAGGACTGGTAGATAGAGCTAAAACACCCTGTATTTTTAAATCTCCATGCACAACATGCTGGAGCCAGCCCACATGTCCAAGCACCCCAGCGGAAAGCTGCTGGAGAGCCACTTCCCCTCCCGGTCCCACCGCCCCCGCCCTCCCCACCCAGGGTCCACATTTCTGCAGCTGAAGCAAAAAAAAGTCCTGATGGTGAGAAATACCAGCTCAGACTCCAGGATTTATATAAAATAATCCCCTAGCTCTAAATGAGCACAGTGATACTTCAAGGAGATGATGCGTTTGTTAATTGTTTGACAAATGGAAACTAGCTTGGACTGCTTAAGCGCTAATTACGAGGTGAAAGCATTGCTCCCCTGGGATGACAACGTGCAAGCGGTGATTAAGCAGCCAGGGAAAACTGACTGGCTCTTAGAGCCAGTACTGTTAAATTCAGCATTTTTTCCTTAATTGAAGGGTATTTAATACCTCCATCAAACCACGCATCCGAGTGCTCATGAGCAGCTGCCTCCTGCCCTCCTGCTCTTTTGCACGACTGAGTTTTTCCATTTCAACCAGGCTGCAAATGTTCATCCGACATGATGCAAGTGCCGGGGACTCCTACCCCTTTCAGCAGCAACTTCCACCGGCAGCAACCAAGAAAGGCAGAGCAGAAGCTGAAATCCATCCCAGAAGCACCTCTCACATCTACACCGTGCCAAGGGAAGAGCTAGCAATAACCCCAGAGCCCAGCACGCTTAAAACATGGTTAAACACAGTTAAAACATTTATTTAACCGCTCTTCTGCATCCAAACCTTAACTGCATCCCCAGCTTCCATCACATACTGCATTTAGCTCTGTGGCGACTTGGGCAAATCAAATATAAGATCATAAAAACAACTACGCAGTGCGCGCGGTCTGCCTGCAGCTCCCCGTTTCTCTGCAGGGTTCCCAGGCACCACGGTCCCAACTGGGCTCCAACCTGAGATCCATGGGGATGGACAGGGGCCAATCAAAGCCACACAGTCTTCACCAGAAAAAAAAGCATGACAGTGCTGGGAAGAGGAACTGCACAACTGGAAGCACCCACTTCCAACGAACAAGCCCGGTTTCATCTCAGGGCTCAAGCTCCAGCCGTGTCCTAGGTGCAGCTCCCCGCTTCCCAGGAGGTCTCTTTTCTCCTTGCCACCACAAGGCTGAACCTGCAGGAATTGATCCTGAAGGGTCCCAGGGACAGGCAGGACCGCAGGGCTGGCAGCAGGGGAAGGCAGGAGCATCCCTCTCCTCCTCTCCAACACCAGGAGTTATGATGTTGGCTGAGCTGCCAGTGAAGCTGCAGTTTTGAGACTCCCACCTTCCAAGAAAATGCCCTAACCATGGAGCAACGGGCTGGACAGGGCCCTGGCCAGCAAAACACATGGTTTATGGGGCCAAAAAAAATAAGCAGGAAGAAAGCAAACGTTTTAGCTCAACTCCCTGTGCCCCAGCCTGGGGAGCATCGCTCCGAGCGCTCATCCAGAAGCTCTCCATTTTCCAGCAGTCCTTGGGGGAGGCATGGAAACTCTCCCAGGAGCAGGGATGCGAACCAGGGAGCAAGAGCTTTCACACTTCCCCGGCCTTCAAACGAGGGGATTTCACTCCAAAGAAGCTGCAAACAAAGTTGTGGCAGGGGAGGGGACCGGGCTGCGGCGCAGGGCACCGCGCTGGGGAGCAGACCCCGGGCTGCAGCACCGTGTTTCACAGCATGAGGTGGTTAATACTTGAATCCTGCAACACCAAGCTTCTCCAACCAGCACGGAGGCAAATATTAAGCAGTCTGTAACCACAGGGGTCCAGTTTAACCCCCCTTACAACATCAATGAAAGCACTTCTTTGACATGATCCAGCAAAATTAATTCCTCCGGTAAGCTTGCTGCTCTGCCTGTTCCTATATTCTGCCTATTTTGCGTTTCCCTCTTTTGTCCCTAAACTCTTCAAGCGGAGCTATTGTGCTTTGAAAATGAGTTTCTTCTGATCCACTGCCGAGCCAGCTGTAATTCAGCAGCAATCCCTGCCCAGCTGTAGGTTGCAAAGATCCAGCAATAGCATTTTTAGGATGGCAGGCAGGAGTTCCCTGTGCCCTGAGAGGACGGAGCCTTCCTGATCTGAGCAAGCTGCAATGCAAGGATTAAAGAACAGAAAAGACAGACAAGAGAGAGAACTGCAGGAAGATCAAGGCAAGCACACTGCATACTGACACTGCTAACAGGTTTCAAGGTGGTTTACTGATTGGCCTTTCTTTTCTTAATTTCTACATTAGCTAATATATCAAGCACAGAAAAAAAAGTTTAATTCTTAGCCTCACTCATACCTTTCCACACAACCCTGGCCAAGCCGCTGAATTTCTTTGCGTTTCCTGCAAAACAGGCTGCAGACGACCATTTCATAAACGCTGGATGCCAACTACGGGGCACCGTCCAAAATGCCAAACCAGGGCTCCGAAACCCAACAGATAACCCAGCGTTCAGGCTAACGCCTGCAGCTGCTCGGCGGAGTCGCAACCGCAGCATTAGACGTGTCTAGTGCAACTTAAACCCCTAATTCGGACAATTAACCCACCTTGGGGTTAACTGGAGACAGATCTACATACTGAAATCAGTAATTACTGTACGAACATAAGGAATTATATACATCATATATACATGCAGGGGGCCCCAGGCCAGCTGAGCTTTGCATCCTCTGTTACTATTTCCACCTGAAGCTTTCCTGCACAGGTCAGCAAAATTTGTACAGCAAAAAATGAGTGCGGAGCAAGCCCCCTCCAATGACTGCATAGGTTTTGAGGCAGCTGCTTCCGAAAGCACCTCCCAGGCAGGGTCCAGACCCTCGGGCAGCCCAGGGTTTTTGCTCACCTCCTCCCGCCAGCGGGCCCACGTCCCTCTGGCCAGCCCCAAGGCCAGCGCCAGCCTTGGCACTGCCAGGACACATTCCCAGGGTGTCACAAACAGCACATGGCCAGGCACCGCGTTTAACTGTCTGCTGGCCAAGGAGCTGTAGTGCGCGTCCCCCCAGGCCTGCTCGGCCAAGGAATCAAGCTGGGGGGGATGCATCACAGCCAGCCAGCTCAGACGTGAAAAACCCCACGAGCGGCTGCACGGGGTGGGGCTGCACGGGGTGGGGCTGCGCTGAGCGTCTCTGCGCCAGCTCAGCCCAGTACCCTGGGGATCTGCTGCACTGGGGTGGGAGATGGAGCGCTTCCCAGCAGCTCAGCTGAAGAGACGTGGCATACGGGGGCATTGCACGGACCACCTCCTGGGCAGCTCTGCCAGGGAGCCCCGGTGTCAGGGTGGGGGGGATGCACCCACCACCTCCTGGGGAGCCCCAGCATCAGGGGGGCATTGCACCTACCACCTCCCAGGGAGCCCCAGATTCGGGGGGACATTGCACCCACCACCTCCCAGGGAGGCCCAGGTTCGGGGGGGCATTGCACCCACCACCTCCCAGGGAGCCTCAGGTTCCAGGGGAGGGGGGCACTGCACCCACCACCTCCCTGGGAGCCCCGGGTTCGCAGGGGGCATTGCACCCACCACCTCCCAGGGAGCCCCGGGTTCGGGGGTCATTGCACCCGCCACCACCCAGCCACCCGGTCCAGGGACCCCAGTCCCCACCCCCGCTCACCGCAGCTCTCCGTCCAGGGCCTGGATGACGGCGGCGAAGCTGCGGCTGGTCTGGTTGAGGTAGCGGTAGCAGGTCCGGAGGCCGCGTCCCAGCGAGTCCTGCAGGCAGAGCGGGGTGCAGGGGGGCGGCTGGAGGCGGGCGGCGGCNGGACACGGCTTTGGTGCTGGCCGCCATGGGGGCGCGGCGGCGGGGGGCTGCGGCCCGCTCCGCCCCCCCCGGCCCGCCCGCCCCCTTAACCCGCTCGGCGCCCGTCCCCTCCGAGCGCCGGGGCCCGGCAAAGCCCGGAGCCGGTGCAATGCACGCAAAGCACGGCGGCCGTGGGCTGCACGGAGCGGACTCACCGGTGCAATGCACGGGGTGCACGAAGCCGGTGAGAAGCCCCGGGGCCCTGCAAATCCCGGAGCCGGTGCAATGCACGGAAAGCGCCCGGGCCGTGCAAGGCAGGGAAAGGCCGGACCGGTGCAATGCACGGGATGCACGAAGCCGGTGCAAAGCCCCCGGTCCCTGCCATGCCCTGCGCCGGTGCGATGGACGCGAAGCATCAGGACCGTGCAACGCCCGGAGCCGGTGCAATGCACGGAAAGCATCAAACCGGTGGCACCGGGTTCGTGCAGCGCCCGGAGCCGGCGCGATGCACGCCAAGCACCGCACCAGCGTAACGCACGGAACGGCCAGAGCCCGTGTAAAGCACCGGTCCTGTGGAAAACCTGCGGCCAGTGCAAAGCACCGGGCCCGTGCATCGCTCGGAGCCGCTACAAGGCACGCAGGGTACCGGCCCCGAGCGACGCACGGTAAGGCCGGACCCGCTGCAATGCACGGAAAGCCAGAAGCCGGTGCGATGCTCGCCCAGCCGGTGCGGTGAACGAGAGGCCTGAGCCCCTGCAACGCCCGGGAAGCGCCGAGACCGTGCAAGGGAGACAAAGCCCAGCCGGTGCTGCCCACCGGTAACACCGAGCCTGTGCCGCCCACGGCGGCCGTGCAACGCTCACCCGTGGCAACGCCGCAGCCACGCAGGGAGATGACAGCCACCCCCTCCTCCTCCTCCGGGCCCCCACACCACGGCGGCAGCACCTCCCGCCCCCCCGGGCGCCGTGCACCGCCCGATCGACGGAGACAGCGAAGCGCATCCCGCCGGTCCTCGCATCCCGTGCCGCTCACCGGGTCGACCCGCGGCATGACGGCGCGGTAGCCGCCCATCTTGAACCGCAGCAGGTGGTAGATGTCCTCGGGGTGGCCCAGCCATTTCCTCAGCAGCTCCATGGGGGCCGCGCTCAACCCCCCGCCGCCGCCGCCGCGCTCCCCCGCCCGGCGCTTAACCGGAGTCGGGCGGGGCCGCCTCTGCCCCGCCCCTCCGCCAATCGGCTCGCTCGTCCCATCGCTCGGTGAGCAGGCGGGGCGCCCATTGGCCGAGGCGCGCTCGCACCAGGGGAGAGCCGACCAATAGGAAAGCGGCGCGGCTGGTGTGACGGCCGCCCGTTGGCGCTGACTGGGTACCGGCGCCCGTCGTCACAGGCGGGGCGGGAAAGCGGCGGCGGTGGGAGGTGGCGGGCGGCCCACACAGGGCCACGGGGCACCTCGGAGGCAGCCCCGCTCGGGCCCGTGGGGTCCTGGGGAAGGCGCAGCACCCGGGCCCGTCAGCCCGGCTCCACAGCTCCTCTCCCGCCTCCCCGGGATTCAGCCAGGCCCTCCCTGCCTCGGACCTGAGGCGTTTTTTTGGGTTTTTTTTGGTTTTGGATTGGTTTTTTTTTTTTTGGGGGGTGGGGGGAGGGAAGGGGGTGTTAAGTCACCTTCTGGCCTTTTCCCTAATGGCACTTCTCCTCTGGAGTCACCCTTCGCTCAGCCACATCATCCCAGCCTGCTGCGAGTCAGGACATGAGGCATAGCATCACAGAATGCTTTGGGTTGGAAGGGACCTGTAGAGGCCATCCAGTCCAACCCCCCTGCAGGGAGCAGGGACATCTTTAACCAGAGCAGGTTGCTCAGAGCCCCCTCCAACCTGACCTGGAATGTTTCCAGGGATGGGGCCTCCACCACCTCTCTGGGCAACCTGTGCCAGGGCTTCACCACACTCAGCGTAAACAATTTCTTCCTTCTATCCAGCCTAAATCTCCCCTCCTTTAGTTTAAACCCATCACCCCTTGTCCTGTCACCACAGGCCTTGCTAAAAAGCCTGTCCCCATCTTTCCTAGAGGCCCCCTTTCAGCACTGAAAGGCCGCACTAAGGTCTCCCCGCAGCCTTCTCTTCTCCAGGCTGAACAGCCCCAACTCTCTCAGCCTGGCCTCAGAGCAGAGGTGCTCCAGCCCTCGGAGCATTTTTGTGGCCCTCTTCTGGACCCGCTCCAACAGCTCCATGTCCTTCTTGTGCTGAGGGCTCCAGAGCTGGACGCAGGGCTCCAGGTGGGGTCTCACCAGAGCAGAGCAGAGGGGCAGAATCCCCTCCCTCGACCTGCTGGCCTTGCTGCTGGGGATGCAGCCCAGGATAGGGTTGGCCTTCTGGGCTGCAAGCGCACATTGCCGGCTCATGTCCAGCTTTTCACCCACCAGTACCCCCAAGTCCTTCCCCACAGGGCTGCTCTCAATCCCCTCATCCCCCAGCCTGTATTGATATCGGGGGTTGCCCCGACCCAAGTGCAGGACCTTGCACTTGGCCTTGTTGAACCTCCTGAGGTTCGCACAGGCCCACCTCTCCAGCCTGTCCAGGTCCCTTTGGATGACATCCCGTCCCTCAGGCGTGTCAACTGCCCCACTCAGCTTGGTGTCATCTGCAAACTTGCTGAGGCTGCACTCGATCTTGCTAAGTCATTGATGAAAATATGAAACAGCACTTGTCCCAGTACGGACCCCTCTTGTCACCGGTCTCCATTTGGACATCAAGCCATTGACCACTACCCTCTGGATGCAGCCATCCAACCAATTTCTTATCCATGACCCTGCAACCTGAGCTAGCTCTCCACATTTGACTCAACCATATGTCCCCTACAGATACCCACCTGCTATCTCATCCTTCAAGGTGTGAGGTTCAGGTTTCGGGGTTCTTTTCTGTTCTTTCTGTGACTTGTTTGTTTTAAAACAGCACTGAAAATACCATGCCTCTCTTCCAGGCCTTCGCTAACACTCTGCAGGGCATGCTCAGCGGCAACATTCACCATCTTCTTTGGCACCATAACCCCATTATTATTCAGCAATCCCATAACCTGAAACCACTCAAGGGCATTGCAGTACACAGGGGAGAGCCTGTGCGAGTCCTGTTTGGGAAGCAGCCTACCACTGAGGTCTCTAACTCCAGCATTCCCAGTTGATTTGCAATCCACCTTTAGATCCAGTTCCCATGAAAAGATTTTTCCTGCTGAGCCACCCTTACAGCTGAGGAAAGCTGCTGGTACCATCCTCTGAAGGCCAGCACCACGTGCTGGAGTTTCCCTCTACACCTCAGTTTTTAACCAAGAAACTACCAGAAAAGATACACTGACCATAAGCTGAACATCACCAGTTCTAACTCCAGTTTTTATTTTTCACTCAAGTCAACAATCTATTGTTAGAATAAACCCAGATCCAGAGAGAGAGGACAGCGACAGCTCCTGCCTACTGCATAGAGACACACAGCTCAAAGGAGGAACCGCATCATCTCTGTTTCCAAACCTTTCTGCTTGCACATTACCTCGCAGATCATGAGTTTTATGCAATCCCTGCCACAAACATTGTTAAGACACTGCCCAGATCTGTCAGGCTTGCGATCCCAGTTGTAACTAATGACTTCATTGAGCCTCACAGTTCCCCCCTTAGGGGCCACCCCTATAATCTGTTAAAGCAGAATGATTTATTTTTTTTTTTTAAACATGAAGATCTGGAATTGGCAGTTTGCCACAAAAATCCAACCTGTGGCAGCAGACATCGTGACAGGCAGGCAGAGATGAGCTCCACCAAGCACTGCTGAGGGTTATTTTCACCCCTCAGAAGGAGGCAACCATTCCTGTAAGAGCTGACAGAGGGAAGAGCCGCTCGCTTTTAACCACACCTGATTGCAGCCCAGCACACAGGTATTCAGCTACAAGCGGAGGCAGGAATATCTAATACTGAATTAATCAAGCTGTTTGGGCAGAGGGATACACTCCTTTCTGCTAACTCCACCGTAAGCCATTGCACCCGCAGCAGGGTCAAGGGACAGGGTCACTTCAGACCCCAGTAGTCACCTGCTCCACACTCAGCGCTTTCCATTCACCACAGTCTGAACAGGGGGACCAAGACACCTCAGAACGGCTCAAACTGTTTACTCTGTTGTGTCACAGTGACAAAAAAAGATAAACATTTACAACCACTTTCCTTTTTGCATCCAGAGGCACACAGTACTTCAGTGACTCCTGTGACCTCCACCGAGCACTTAACCCCACCAACTCACTGTCCCCAAGGAGCAAACTCAACAGCCTCAAAGAAACCATGAAGCCCTTCTCAGGGCAACCAAGAGCATCGTTCAGAGACCCTCCAGAAAAGGAGCAACACAGAAATCCGGGTCACTCGGTGACCGGGGAAGGATCCCCATCCCCTGACAGCACCACAGGCTGGCACTGAGGACACCACCACGTAAGTCTCTTAAAGCCACCTGAAGGTCCAAGGGTTCCCTTCATCACTGCATGCCCAAGGGGACACTGCTCCTTCTGGTAGATCTGAGGGTGCAGCCTTTTGCCATGCAGCTTGCTGTGCAGCCAGGCAGAGCTGAACTGAATAGCACAGTCAAGCAGACGCTCCAGATCCGAGAGAGCCAAGAGAGAGCCTTGCGTTAACGGGTGGATCTTGGCCAGGTACAAGATCTCATTCTTAATGATGTTCCCTGGAAAGGGTCAGAAATAAGGAGACAATAAGGATATTTCTTATCAAGATGATGCAGACCTGCGGCTCCAATCACTGAGCCTTCTGCTTCAAGGATCTCAGCTAGCAACACCATTCCCCATATCAGAGGTGGCATGCAAGGAGTAGACTTACAGCTGGGATCGGACTGGAAGATAGCCTCTTCCCACTACCCCTGAAGCAGACCTTCCTTTCTTCCACAAGCCGATCCATAGCTGCACACACAAAGACTGTGCTCATGCAGTGTACTCGAGCATCTGAAGCCTGTGGCTACAGACTGCAAGCCTTGTCCTCAGCAAGATGACCACATACCCTCAGCTGGATCAACCAGAAGCCATAAGGCTAAGGAGTAAAAAGTTCAGACAAGCAGCTCTGGATCTGTAGACATCCCACCCACTTTCCTCCTTTTTTTGCCCTGCCACTATGCCCTGGAACTCACCCAGTCCTGAAAAATATCTTTGGTCTAAGAGAGTGTAGCAGATGGGATCGGGTGCATGGAGGGCATCCAGCGCCCGGCCACGGTGGAACTCTACAGACAGGATGTCAGAGGCAGGATCAGCCCTCGGAGATGAGCACCACTGCATTCGGCAGTTGTAGAAAACAAGGAAGCCTCCGCTCTCAAAGTGCAGAACCAGCCTGGGGGAAAGCAGAGAAGTTAAAGTCTCTCTCCAGCAACATCCCTGAACCATTTGTTATGTTCTGCTCTGGCTGAAGAGACTTTCACAGAAAGGAAAGAGCAGAAGGAGACAGCAGCGTAGCAATGGAGTGAAAAACCACTGGAAGGTAAGAAAAGAGCTTGTACATGAGATAAGCTTAGGGAGAAGCACACAATGAGGCATCAGCCCTCGCACGTGCCTACTCATTCTTATGAGAGCCAGGGAGACATCTTGAAGTACCAGTCCCCCAACCCTGTACCCTAGTGCAGATACCTGTTCCCTGCAGCTTATCGCTGCACAGGGTCACAGCAGGCACTCCAACACACCAGGCCACCATCTGAACGCAAGGTAGCCTCTTTAGTGATTTCAGCCAAGAAACTTGGCTGTGAACCCACACAACTTGTGGACAATTGTTCTTTCTGCTGCCTGTGGTCCCTAGCCAAGAGACAGCAGCAGGCAGGGAGGTGTACCAGCATCTTAGCTCTCCCCAGCAGGCAAACCAGATGACCAAGGGCTCCAGCAGTAGGGTCCTCACTCAGGGAAACTGATGCTTAAAGTAGGACATAAACCTGACAATGTCTGAAGCTACTGGTGTAGAAATAAAGGAATCCTTCAAAAGACTGCAGGATGGAGGAGCGGGGAGCGTGTCCCTACCAAGTACACAGGGGACAGACACCCACCTTGTCCATTATTTACCACTCGGGTTAAACAGCTCACAAGAGCAGAGTCCACACTATCTTCCAGTATTTACCCCTTCCTTGTTCAGTACACTTCCAGTGGGACTTAGGACACAGACTGTTGCCCATCTTTTCAACGCACTGCTGCCTTTAACAGCATCAGTCCAACCAGTGATTCCAGCTGCCCTAGATGTATGCTATTTATCCAAGGTTTTTTCTAAACACGTAATTGGGAGAAACTGGCATTTTCAGGGCATGATTCAGTTTGGCATCCTAAAAGTTCTCTCTTTGAGTAAAAATCTTGACCAAGTTGGTACCATGATCCCCAGGCTGGCAGGCAACATGCATCCCACAAGTGCAATCACTTAATTCTCTGATCACATAAAACAAAGGAGATAAAACACACAGAGACAGCAGAAAAGGGAAAGCATTAGAGAGGACATGGCTGGGAGGAGAAAGGCGGCAACAAAGGGCAGAAAACCCAATTTCTTATTCAGAAGAACATGCAGTGCTAAGATAAGGTATGTCCAAGGAAAACCATGACCAACTGATACTGTTGGGAGACCTGCAAGACACCTACAACATAGGAACGCCCAGACAACAGTCTACCATGGATTCCCTGATTGAGCACAGCCCACACCCACTCATGCCATCCCTCATGCCTACTTATCTCAAGAATTGTCAGAGAAAGAGACAGGACTAAAAGCATTCCCACACAAATTTGGTTTGAGACAGAAGAGTGCCTCCCCAGAATGAGAGGTGGGGAGAAAGCAGAGTTTGTGAGGACCCCACCAAGTACCTGGGTGTAGGGTCTTTCCAGTCCCCCCTCTTATTGGCTTTGTTTGCTCTTGAGAATTCATTTGCCCGAATGCTGCCAAACAAGCCGAAGTGGAAGCGCAGCCAGTTGCCTGGACCCTCTGCTGCATCTGGAGGTTCAGATCCTGAGTGCTGAAGTTCCTGCAGCCCCTCAACCTGGGGATGAGTCTGTAGAGCATGAACCTGTTCTTGCCCACCCTGAGCTGGAGAACTTGCCCCACTAGCAGCCTCTCTTTGCAGCACTGACTCTTCTGCAGTTGGTCCTAAGGGACCTTCAGCTGCCACAAATGCCAGGTACAAGTTCTTCCCATGAACCTGAGAAAAAAGGTGGGATGTACTGAGGATCCACGTAACCTCTGGCTGTTTCCATACAAATGACTGTTTTCTACAACCTCTTTTAGATAGAAGCCACATCACCCCACCCTGAACACAGGATTCATTGGCATCTGAGCCATTCCCAGCAGAGCTGCAGTCATCCTCTCAGCATCCCTTCTTTGTCTACATGAAGAGCACCTGGTGCTCAGATGCCACTCCAGTGTGAAGCCCTCTCAGAGGCTCCTGTCAGGTCAAAGAGACATACCAGGGCAGATACTCAGGGTTTCAAAGTCTGTCATCACTGCTTCTCATCCACCTCCCCATTTTGTGCTGGCCTCAAGTGTCTCAGGCTAGGGTGACATAATTCAAGGGTGGCTCTGAAGCCACAGATGACTGTTGAGCAGCTCACATCTGTGTCCCCAGCTGAGACTATCATGTAGTCAGAGGTGAGGCTGCACTAGCATTTGGTCAGTCAAGTCCAAATCATCATCTGAAGGAGGTCAGGCAAGTGAAACCCCCAGCAGGACTGACCCAGCGTGACCAACTCACAAGTGTCCACAGCACAGACATTTCAACCTAGCCAGGTGAAACCCTGCCCTCTGGTATAAGGGAAGCAACTGTGGTGCAAGTTCACAGCTGAGGAAAACAAGGCAGCTGCTGCTTCTGATCTCCACATACTGAAGAAATCAACTCTCATCTTCTACAAACAGCCCTCACCTACTCCTCTTCCCTTGGGAGGCACAGAACCAGTGCATTAGCATGACTGACCAAAACTGCAAATAATTCTGAGCATCTCCATGTCTAGCCACATCCCTGCAACAGCCTCTCCTCACAGTAACCTTGATCCCAAACTTTGCGACACAGAGCAGTACTCCAAAATGGGCATTCACATCTCTTTGGCCACATGCACCTATCTTGTGGCTATAAACAAAGCCAACGGTCCACCTCAAACACAAGCTTGGTGCTATTTCTCAGGTTATGCACCTTCTGTGACCCAGATGCAGCACAATGGTGGCTTGCCTCAGACTTGCCATGGACCGATAAGTTCACCATTAGTCCAGCTCACCTGGGAGTCTTGGAGCCTCAGGGCATTCAGGTCATTCACACTGATCTTCCGACTGCTTCCCCCCACCTTGGCCACCACTTGTCCCACAAAAGGGGAGGTCAGCAGCTGGAACTTCCTCACTGATGGGCCCTCCGGCATCTCCAGCAGCTGTTGAAGGAATAGCAGGTCCTTCTCGCACTTGGTGCCCTAGACTTGAAGGACAGTTGCAATTCAGCAATACACAAAACCAGTCAGGGGCTGAGCTCACCACAGTCTCTTCACCCCTATTTTCCTCCTCAAGTCCCTGTGGCAAAGTCTATGGAGAGAAACAGGTTCCTTTCAGGCCCAGGGAGGTGGGGGAATTCCCATCCTTGGGGATATTCGTAATTCAATCAAATAAGGCCCCGAGCAACCCGCTGTAACGGTAGTTTTCACCCCACAAGCAGGAATTTGGCCTGGGGATCTCCAGAAGTCCTTTCCTACCACAGGTTCTCCAGGAGTCATAGAGGACCTTCAATTACTCTTTAGCATCTCTCTCCTCACCAGGAACAAGAGCTCACCTAACTCCAGCCATTCCCTCTGTCACAGCCTTGATGTCCCAGTACAAAGGGGGAATGCAACCTTACATAGATATTAACGAACCAGAGCCAGCGCAGGCCACAGTGAGCCATCCTTTTCCCGATGCCACCACCAAGGCAAGCACTGCTCCTGGATCGGCACTGGAGTTGGCTCATCCCCTCCCCTACCAGCTCACACCATCCCCCTACCAGCTGCTTATCCCACCGACTGCAATGGCATGGGGCCAGTTGGGGAGCATTCATGTACTCTACTAGCAGCATCTGGGATCAGAAGACTCTGGATGAGGAGGAGATGAAGCAGCACCATCCTACAGCATCCTGTAGCTCCCTCCAGGAAGTCACACCAGTACATAAGGGCTTATTGCTGGCATGAAATCCCAGCCACATATCACTTGCAGTTCTGAGGGCTTCTGCCAGGACTGGGTATACAAGAAAGCAGGCTCCAGGACACAGAAAGCATGATTTGGCTTTCATCCCACAGTGCCAATTCCCCCTGCAGACTAATCCCAGAGACCAGCACTGACCAGAGGCTCAGCTTCACGCTCCACAGCACTTGGTACAAGGCTCTGAGCTACCTGGCACAGCTCAGAGAGCTTGATATGAAAATAAACAGCAATCTTGTGCATGGTCCCCCACCAGAAGAGGCATTCCCACCTCATGCTAACATCTCAGCTTCTCCGCTGTCTGGGCTAGCTCAGAAAAAGCAGCCCACGCTTGCATCAGCTCAGAGTGACTGTGAAACCAAAGCCTTCAGTGCCACATGCTCCTGCCACAGCAAGGGGACATCCTTGTCCACTGAAGCTTTTAGCCCAGAAGAGGCACTTAAGCCAGCAGCCACCTCCACGGGGATGTGAACAGCAGCGAGGTTGGGCATACCCTCAACAGGAGCAGGCAAGGCAGCATGGCTGTAAAAGCCTTCATGTGCTGCAGCACAAACCAAATCCCTTTTGGAAGAGCTCAAGAGGAAAACATGTCAGGGAACATTACCTGGATCCAAGCCATGAAATTAAAGATATTAATTGGTCATACAAACTAGCTTTACCAGGGGTAAAAGACTGAGCTTTATTCCTGTGTCTCCTGGGGCACGGGATAATTACTCACAGGCCTGCTCCAGTTTCACCCTAAAAAGCTGCATATTGTGTTCAGCCTTCAGTCAAATGCCAGTTCCAGATCAAGAGTCAGCTAAAGAGATGCTCCTGCTGCCAAAGGCACCGGCAGCAACCTGGATCCCTGGGACCAGCGTTTGGCTGCTGGACACAGGTCATCCAAGGGGTCTGCCCATGCCCTGGGCCCTTTGGGTCTTCCTCCTGACTCTCCAGGTGCTGGCTTCATGCCAGGCAGCACAGGATGAGCCCCAGGACAGCTCACACAGCCCAGAGCTCAGACCCCAAGGAAGCTCATCCCCTGCAGAGCTGCACAGCTCTGATTACTGCTGATTCAGTTCACGACGGGCTCGTTGTGAGAGACTACGAGTGCTGAGCACTTTGTAAGGTTTTAATGGACACACTCCCCCAGCTGTAGCCACTCTGGACAGCAGAGTAATGCTCTCTTCAAGAGGAGAGCATGCCCTTTCCCCCAGGGCTTGAGCAGAACCAGCATCTACTGTCTCTGCTCTCCTTCTTCTCTCCACGGACCTCCCTACTTCCATCTTTTCACTCCAAACCTACTTCAGTCTCTTCCAAAATGCTCCCCCCTCCAAGGAGGAATAGGGAGATAACAAGCCTCAGGCCTCTTCAGGGCATGACACCCATCTCCCCCAGAGCATGACTACTGCACCCCAGAGCCTGTCCCAGCAAGCCACCTGAGCTGGTCCCACTACAGGTCTGGGGCAGGGAGCCAGGCCTCCAGGAGAAATCCTCCCCATGTACAGGCTCATTTCCAGTCCTTGTGCTCAGACAGAAGCCAAGCACCCACACTGGGACATAAAGAAGGTCAAGGCTGCCAGTTTCATCCACCTCAACCCAGCTTTACCTGCACACCCACAGTGCCAGCTCACCTGCACCCACAGATTGCAGCCCCACACCCTGCTGCAGAAGAAGCCCCACCATGGCTTCACACCCCAGCACAAGGCTCCTGCAGGGATTTCAAGGCCCAGCCCTAACCCTCCACATGCAGTTAAGGGAGAGCAGAGCTTATCACCTTCTTGCACTCATCCAGGTATCAACTTGCAGCTCTCCAGAACAACTAGGCCCCGAGTTCCTCCCCCTCACCCCATCTCCCCAGGGCAGTGGAGGCAGTCTGCCCACACCAGAGAGCTGGGGAAGGAGGAATCACCCAACACCTCCACATGCATTGTGTAGAGCCCCAAAGCAGACACCCATAGCACACCCCCTTGAGCCCCACATCCCTGCATCCAGCCCTCAAGCCACTGCCCTTCCCAGCTCACCCTGTGCATGCATCTGGGGAGCACGTCACACAGCCTTTCTCCCCTACTTCATTGCCCCCCCTGCCTTGTGCTCCTCCATGCTCCAGAGCTCTTCCTCTGCCCCCAGTCCCTCTTCCTCTGCCCCCAGTCCCCCTTCCAACGCCCCCAGTCCCCCTTCCAATGCCCTCAGCCACCTCCCACAGCATCTCTACCCTCTCCCTAACTAACCTACCCACCTTCAATATCATCTTCTGCACCCAAAGCCCTTTCACCCACCCACTTTTATAGGGGAGGACAACCCTCCCCCCCCCCCCGCCAAATACCAGGGGAGCTCTCCGATTGGCTGGTGTAGGAGGAATGGGTGGGGTTTCAAGTGCTGGCCACACTCACCCCACCAGTTGCACTAGTGTCCAGGGAATGGCTGAACTGGGAAGGAAGGTGAGCAAGCCGGGAGGAAGGTTGGGTGCTTGTAGGGGGGCTGTGCTTCTGCAGAGGGCAGCGGTGGCTGAGCACAGCCTGTGCTGGAAACGTGATTTTGGCTTAAGGGTGTGTCCCTGAGTTCAGCTGGAAGCAATTAGGCTAAACAACAGCCTGCTACGCAAAACCACGTTAGTGAGCAGACCAAAAAGATGTCACGATGGTATTAAAGTGCCCTGAGGAGCTTTTCCCCTCTCCGCTGTGCTAGAGGGGTTACCAGCTGCATGAAAAGCATATTGGGTGCTTTTCCCCCTTTGTATTAAAATCATAGAAAGGTTTGTGCTGGAGGGGACCTTAAAAATCATCTAGTTCCAATGCCCCTGCCATGGGCAGGGATACCTTCCACTAGATTGGGTTGCTTAAAGCCTTATCCAACCTTGCTCCACTGCTGGGTCTGTCACTTCTGGTGTTTGTCATCCTGCACTGGCCATCCCAGTTCCTACCTGCGAGAAGGGGCTCTGTGTGACTGCAGGGCTTGGAGACAACATCCAGTCTCCTGCAGTGACTCATTGCTTGGGAGTCCCCAAGTATCAGCAATTAATTTACCAATTATTTTGCCTCTCATTAGAATCTAACATTTATTTGGAAAAACATTTCCACCATGAGGGGGATCAGACACTGGAACAGGAACCCGGAGAGGTTGTAGGATTTCCATCCTTGGGGATATTCAACACTTGACTGAACAGGGCCCTGAAAAACCTGATCTAGTCCCTTCTGATTTAAATTACTCTGGAATTCTATCATTACGAGCTCCTTAGGACAGGGCCCATTGCACCATTGCTTCTCCAGGTGCACTTCATATGTGATCATTTACCCCCAGCCCTCTCCAAGAAGCCCATGAGGGTAGTCAGAGTCAAGCAGCAACCTTCTGGTTCTATTATCATTCTTTTATTTCCATTAGTTCTAAAGGTGTAGAAGTTACGTGGATTGGTAGCCATACTACTTCATAATATATATTTTTTTACATCTTTAAATAATTACAGCTTGTTCAGTTGGTTGGTTTCCCTCTCCCCCTTACAAGTAAGCGTCTGTTTCCATGGGACCTTCCCAGGTGACCTGGGAAGCTTCAAACTTTATACATGGGGAGAAAAAAAGGCAAAACAAAACACCACCCCTGACATAGTCACAGCTTCAATGTTATATTAAGAGTTGTTGATTGGTTTTAAAGCTCCCTTACAATATTCCTGAGCTCCTCCTGATTGCACCCTCTCCAGCCAGCCATAAGATTGCAAGTGAAATATGGTTCTTTTCTGATCAATTTACAAAAGAATAACTGAAGTGATTCAAGATATTGCACTTCCACAGAGAGGAAAGACATTTAGAAATGCTTAAATGACCTTTCTATCCCTCCGTATCCCTGTCCCGGTTCTCATCAGCCCATCTCACTCTGGTGACCACTGAGCCATTGCAAAGGTCTGGTCTGGCACAACCAAACCTTGTGCTGCAAACCTTTTGACATCAAAATTTGCATGCGTGATTAATGATGACCTCTAAGGGAACAAGTCCCGCAAACGCATTTATGTACGCGCTTAAGTGTTTTACAGGACTGGGCCCTTCCCTCTTGCCCCTGAGGGCAGGGATAGTTCTCGGTCCTGCATTTGTGTAGGACCTGGCCTGGTACGGTCCTCACTAGGTTCTCCAGCCATGCTGCAATGAAATAAATTATTGCAATAATAGCAATAATTATCTTGCCTTATCAAGTCTCTAATAATTGTGCCTAATTTCATTAGCAAAGCAGGCTCTAAAAGCCATCATGGGAAGGAAAGCAGAGCTCAGATGGAACCCAGAATTTTGTAAGTTGCCCCTCTTGCTAGAATGAGCTGAGCCTCCTGAAACTGGTAGCACTTTTATCCTCTCGTCCTGTGAGTATCTCTTCATCTGTCACTTCTGGTGTTTGTCATCCTGCGTTGGCCATCCCAGTTCCTACCTACAAGAAGGGGCTCTGTGTGACTGCAGGGCTTGGAGACAACGTCCAGTCTCCTGCAGTGACTCATTGCTTGGGAGTCCCCAAGTATCAGCAATTAATTTACCAATGATTTTGCCTCTCATTAGAATCTAACATTTATTTGGAAAAACATTTCCACCATGAGGGGGATCAGACACTGGAACAGGAACCCGGAGAGGTTGTAGGATTTCCATCCTTGGGGATATTCAACACTTGACTGAACAGGGCCCTGAGAAACCTGATCTAGTCCCTTCTGATGTAAATTACTCTGTAATTCTGTCATTACAAGCTCTGTAGAACAGGACCCATATATTATGGAGTGTTTGTACAGCACGTAGCATGATGGTGCTCCATCTGAGGTCAGCCTCTCACCACCTTGATATCAGTGTTGGCCAGAATATGGGAAATGCTCCTGGGCCAACAATAGCTCTACAATAGTTTTGGGTAATTGAAAAGAACAACAGAACCAGGCGTATCTGGACTTCTACTGCTTGTGGTGCAAAAGTGTGGACAAAAGAGAGCACCAAGTTATCCTCACAGCCCCCAGAGCCTCACCTTTTGAAAGCAGACATCTTGTTCTGTTATTAGGGTCGTTGTAAATGCTCCTCACTGTGTTTCAAGAATTATTTTTAAGGCTTTGAGGAAGGCAGAGAGCCAGTTAACAAATCTCCACCATGGTCATTTAGATAACCTGAGGGAGCATAAGGCAGGCTTATGTCCTGCAGGGGTTTTCCTCTCTTGCATTGCAAGCAGACTCCTTTATGGTGTCTCAGAGGGTGGTTTAAGGGCAGGAGAAAAATTCAGCCAGGGAGTTTAGCTTTGAGGGCGGTAGGAGGAGTGCAGTAATAAGGCGAGGTGGACAGAGCCTCTGGGAGCATCCGTATGGAAAGCGAGATGGGATGTGTGGTTGGTCTAGACTTTAGCTCCTCTCCAGGAGGCCACCTCCCTTTCAGGTTGTCCAGGGTAGTCCTAGGTATCTCAAATGTGGGCATTAGCCAAGTGGCATCTTTGTGGTGCGTGCTTCTCTGTTACGGACAGGAATTTACAGCCAGATCCCAAGAGAGCTCAGTTGCCATTTACAAAGGAATGTAGTTCAAGGAGGAGGCTGGCTAAAGACCTGCATGCCCAGGGAGAAACGCCTTTTTTTTTTACCCCAAATTCATATTTTTAGGTGCTACTTCTGGCCTCTTGTCTGCAGCCTACCAGGCCTGAGCAGAATCACAGAATTTCATTTATTTTTATTCATGTTTCATGAATGTCTTTTCTTTGTCTGTAATCAACACTAATGAGGCTAGACCCTGCATTAGCTCAGCAAGACAGAGTGGAAACTGTGGTGCAAACACCATCCAGCCATTCCCATGGCACCACTGCCATGGTGTTTTTCTCTGGGGAGTGCAGAGGCTCTGTCACCCCTCCAAAACCCTGCAAATCTGAGTTACGCAGAGCACAGGGAATGTGGAAGGGTCCGGGTCTCTACTGTGACTCCAGTCCCAGTCTTTATCACAACCAGTCCAGTTGAATCCTTCTCCTTAAAGAAGCTTTTCTACCATCAGGAGGAAAATGGTGAGTTCAAACAAAGACAATACAATTACATTCTTTTGCTTCAAACATGTGTGTGGCTTTCCTCTTCTCCAAGCCATGTGATCTTGGTGTTTGGGTGGAAACACTCTTTGTGGGAATGTTGAACAGTGGGAGACAGAGGATGGCACGTTTGGGAGGGATGCACAATCCCTCTTCTAGATTTTCACTTGGTAGTTCCGTACTCAAGTTCTGGATGCAGGGAGGAAAGAGAGGAGCTGGGAAGGCAAGAAAAGTAACAGAGTTTGGGACCAGACAGAAACAAGAGTGGAGAATCTTGTAGGATGAGGTCTCCCAGAAATTCCCTGCCTGGACAGACAAAGCTGTCCCTCCTCAGAAATGTTGATGAAAACGTCACGGCAAGCATCTGGTGAAGCGCTTAGACTGCACAGGGGAGCTGTGGCATCTGCGATGCTGGAGTTTGTTAAGCACATGCTAGAGAAAGAGCAGTCAGGCCTAGGTTAGGTAGAATTGATCCCTTTGGGAAAAGGGAATGAGTCAGCGAGCTCTCAGCATCTGTTCCAACTCCATTTGCTAGGATTCCCTGGTTGCTGAGAGCCTTATGGGCAGGAAAAAACACGAGTCTTGTTTAATACTCATGCATGAATGGAGTTATGCTTCTCTTGCAGGCAAGCAAGTCTATGCACATGCTTGGTAAAGAAAATGGCCCCAGCCTACCTCCATGAGAGGCTGAAGCCTTTGCTTATTGCAAAAGGTGAAATCCTAAAGGGTTAGCTGTGTGAAATGGTCATGAGCCAGCTGTCGGGGGAAAAGTGGGCATGCAGTACAGCCAAAAATAAATGACAATCAGATTTCATCAATGACATCAAAACCAGCCTAAAAGTATGCAAAATAATTAAATTAACTGTCTCAAGAGCAATGGCACAGCAGCGTTAGAAGAGCATCTTTCACTTGCTGTGCTCTTGAATAATCTCTAAGCCTGGCTTGTAGCTATCCATAAGGGAAGAGCCCAGCAATTTCCTCCAGGATTTGATGACCAACCTGGGTCTCCTGTACCTGCTTCCAGAAGGTTCCTCCTTCCAAAATCCCCTTTTGACTTTGGACAGACCTTCTCCAGGCTCAGCCTGGTTCCCAACCTTTTGGAAACGCAGTCCCATGATTTTGTAATGATAAATAGGAGAGGAGTTACTATTAAATACGGACATTCGTTAGCTTTTCAGACCATCTAGGAAAATGAAGACAATGCTCTAGATGTGTGAGCTGAGGATGTGTGTGGGGGGGAGGGTCTCTTTTTTCTCTGCCCTAGATCGTATCAAATGCGCTAAAGCCACCACAGCATGTCTAGTGAAGTGTGTTCAACAAACTGTTCTGGAACTGGCTCCATTTGGTGCAAGATCACTGAATTTGGGTAACGAGAAGATGGTGGCATTTTCTTCTGGTCAGGAAAAGAACGGATGGTGACAGAAGAAAAAAAGTGTCTCTGCTCCACCATTGTCTGAGTCTTAAATGCCAGATATTTTTAAATAAACAAAACTCAAGAACTGCGTCCATCTTTGTGTTTCTGGCTATTTCATAGAAGGTGGTGACAATCAAATAGAGATGCTCATATAAAGTGGGGAAAAAAGGCTTCAAATCACTAGTTACTTCGAGATTTGAGTCTTCTCTGCTCTCCTACACCTCAGGAAAGTCCTCTTTACCTCTTTGCTGGAACATCTCACAAGAGGAGAGAAGGCAGGAGAGCAGGGGAGGTGGGAAACAACATTGACTTGATGATTACGTGGCATCTTCTTCATGTCTCAAGCGGATCAGCCTGAAGTCCATGGGTGGAAGACCAGGTTATGCAGTTATGATGTCCCCATGGTTTTCAGCTAACACCAGGCTGTTCCAGGAGTCCTGTTTGGAGCTGGTTTGTGGAGACTGGCTGATAGCTGACTGGTAAGCCTGCGGGGAATGCTTCAGAGCTGAAATCGCAGGGTGAATAGATGATCCATGTCCAGACATGGCAGAGACTGAGAATGCCTATGGAAAAAGGAAAACCCTGTGAACAAAGCTTCAAACCATAGAGGACCCTATGAATCCCTTTATGGGGGCTGGTGCTATTGTAATAACATGTCTGTGGATTTGCTGTCGAGCTGTGGATTGCATCTTATGCACGATAGTTTGGACAGGCTCTTTCCCTCTTGTTCCAGACCCTGTTCTTTCCTGTTACTGCATACGGAGCATCTTGTTCTCTTCTAAATGTCAGAAAAGATCATTTTACCTCCCAAGGCTTGAGATTTCATTGGCCTTCGGCTCTCCTAGCTGACAAATAGCGTCCCGCGGATTGCAGGGCACATAACAGTGCTGCAAAGTGCTGCAGGTGCAGGATCGGTCCGGCACAACACTCAACCACGTATGTTTTTTTCTCTGGGAATCATTTTGTTTAAACACTGGAGTTCCCTGGATGAACCCAAAAGGAGGGCAACTGTCATATACCTCTGCCTCTTAATCGTGCTGTGCTATGGGGATCCTTAACCGAGGCGCCGTTATTAAACCTGCAGACATTCGCACGGATCAGCTTCCAGATCCAAGTGTTGCTCAGCAGGATACGCACCTTGTGTGGATGCGGTGCTGGTCCCAAGACATCTAGTGGTGGATGTGGTACAGAGCACACCACTTCACCCTGCCGCTCTCTGCCATCGTGCTGGCTTGCTTGACCTTTGCCAGGGACTCGACTCAGTTAGATTTGGGCTGTGCGAGTTTATTCTCCTCACACTGCATTTCTCATATCGCTCAACACGCAGCCAGCCAGCGCAGAGAAAGTAAGGTAATGCTGCCAAGTTCTTCCTTGCTCAAGACAAATCAAGTCAAATCGTACGAAGGGAACAGGCGTTTTCTTGCTATGGGACCTATATAGTTGCCCAGCTAGAAGGAATTTCATCTTTTCAACAAAGCTGCTACTTTTTGTTGTCCACTCATAACTGCCACACATCATTAAAAAGCTATATTGTGCTGCAGACATGGTGACAAGAATGTGGGGTTTTGCCCCATCCCAGAGGATAAATCTCTTATTGTGAACTCCTAGACCCATGGGTTGAAAAGAGGCAGCCTTTTTCCACAGAGCTTTTGAGGATGTTCTCCTCACCATGTCTACCGTCCTAGTTTCCATCTTTGTCCCACTGCCAGCATCTCCCCTCTGTACCTGAGAAATTGGGCTGGGGTGCCCGTAATGAGATGAGAGCCCAGGTTCTGTTTTTATGGGGCGCATTTCCTCAGTGGTCGTGGTGCTGCTGCTGCTGCTGGTGGAGCTGGTGGTCGGGGTAAGACTCTCGCTGCTGGATGGACCTGTGAGAAAGCAGACAGTAAACCAGGCTCTTCCCAAAGACCTTTCAGTACAGAGCTGTACCCACCTACACAAAGTTAGTGTAGGTAAAAATAAAAAAAATAAATAGTCGGAAGGGCTTTGTTACTGCTGAAAGGCATTCAGACATCCCCCATTTTTGAAGAATCAGCCCGTTTTGTGGTCGGGTGTCTGACTCGCATGACATGATGGTCAGAAACACAAGTGCACACACTATACACATACAATAAACTTCCTTGTTCAACACTTACCTGCTGGCGTCTTTGTTTTGTTAAGGTTCTTCGGTTTGCGCTTCCTCGTCTGAATACCCTCTTTTCTCATTGCTAAAGGCCTTGGAACCTACAGACCCAAATATAAAAGCGCATTTGTTTCTGTATGTCCATAAGGTCATCTAGGAGAACATGATTCCAGCTCTACCTCGTAGGCTCCATGAAAACCAGCTGATTTAATTGAAAGCAACAACAAGATGGAGCCCAAATTCACTGGTCAGCGCTGCTGTGTGAAGAGACATGTCAAAGCTACAAGATGTGCGTCCAAATGGGAATAAATAGGGTTTTCACACCGTAGGTATAGAGTGTTTTAAGGCCAGAAGGGAACAACAGCTCATCTGATTTACTTTCCTGTTTAACCCAGAGGAGAAGACGTCTTTGTGGCTAATGCCTGCTTTCTGGAAAGGTACCAAGCCTGTGTGGGGAGACCTCCCTTAGGAACTGATCCCACTGAGGTAGTCACCCTCATGGTCAGAAACACGCTGGGATTTCTAGGAATAATTTGTTGGGCTAGGTAAGGCTTCCCCTCATCCACCTTGTCTTCCAGCTTTGACTTGTTTCTCACGAATGTTCTTCCATCTGCCCTGAAGCACTGGAAATCCTTGAGAGCATGGATGTGTATAAAAAAAAATCCCTAGGAGTAGCAATATAGAAGGGTTGCTACTAAGCAATCACCAGGGTGTTGAAGGCCTTTGTCTCTGCCATGGGGGGATGGCCCCGTTGCCACTGACTGGTGGGAGAAGGACTGAAGATTTGCATCCTAAAGTCCTGCTATGCCTTGGACCCCAACGGGACTCTTCTAGATACATCAGACATGACATACATACATGAAGCCCCCACTGACAGGAAGAGATTATCTGGACACCCATGCAAGAAAAGTCAATGATCACTCCCATGACAAGTCTACAACCAAGTCTTAGCTGGGATCTGACACCCCATGTGGAAGGGCAAAGCCCTTCTTTGTGCTTCCGACTCAGATTTTTCACTAAAGTACCTGAATTTAGGTGGGAAGAATCTGGGCCTAGTTTTATTGGGCTTTAAGACTAGGATGCAAAGGGTAGCTAATTAATATGTGAGAAATGCCCTGCATGCATCACCCCTTGCCTGTATCAACATGATGTAGTGTTGATGGGGACTAAAACCCAGAGGGACAGTAGGAAAAAGAGCTCCAGGAGAGCACCGAGTTGTGCAACGAACCCAATCCCCAGCTTGGTGCTATCGATACTCTCCCCATAAAGAGTAAAGATCAAGGAAGGCGTTACCCCATGGAGCTTCATGTAGAGTCCGCAGGCATTACAGACGGGCTCTCCCTCGGCATTTCTGCGCCAGAGTGTGGTTGTCGTTGTGTGGCAGTTGGCACAAGAGAGGCCGACGCGGCGGGAAGCCGACTGTGAGAAAACGCAGAAGAAGAAAACACATCAGCCCTCCACTGCTGCCACTGGCAGCATCGCAGATCCCAATGAGCTCGCTCCAGCATGCCTCAGGTTTTCCTCTCCTCTTGCCACTCTTATTTCTCTGCCTTTTTCTCTTCTCACCTTGCTGCAGTGGATAACACAGTTGCTTTTTTCTTCCCCTCTTGCCTTTCAGCTTCTTCTCCACTGCCTGTCCACTGCCTCCTGCCTGCCAGCACTGTGCAGACATCTCAGCTGTCCTGGGGCATCTCAGATGGTGCCAGAGACACCACCTGAACAGAGCCCCAGATCTCCAGCGGGTCTAGTAGCAGCTTAGAGACCCACTGCACGTGCACACACCTACAGTAAGGTGCCTGGATCTCAGACAGTCCTGCCCCTTCAGGCTCCCAAGCCCTTCACCTTCCAAGCATCATGGCATATCCCAAGAAGACATTATCAATGCCATGAATGTTACATACTCCTTGCTGGCTTTGCGTGATGTTGCTCGTGTGGCTTGAGGGGGAGATAAGAAAAAGAGTGCTTCCAGCAGCATCGTCTTCCTAAAGATAGAGAGGGATAATTAATAGGAAACCACACTAATGAAGCAGTACAGGGAACAGGCCTTTTGAAGTTCCCTTTCTGGGTCAACTGGTTTAGCCAGGCTCAGAAGGCCATAGGAGGAAGACAATGGGCTTGAAACCATATAAAATACCAGTTTTGAGCTTGAAAGCAGAATGGGAGGTGGGGGAAGAAAAAACCACATCCTCCACGCCTGCCTGACTCTGCCCAGCATCCTTCAAAGCTCAGGTCTTAAGAGGCTGAGGATAAATTCTGGACGGGCTGGGGGCAAATTCCCTCTTTGCTTGCTGATAAACTGGGGACTGAACAGAAGTGCTAGAGCTGTGTGAAGATGCCTGTTCTCGCTGTGCCTGACGAGGAGCCTATAGGGAAGAAATCTGATGGTCTTGGACATTTACCCAGCTCTGCAGACCCAAACATCATAGGTGGCGGCTGTGTAATGGGGTGAAAGCCTGGGAGATGAGGACCTGGCAGCTAACAGAGATTTCCTCTGTGATCTTTGCCACAGCTTTCTCTCTGTGTCTTCTCCCTCATTCTAAAACAGGATGAGTTAATCTGCGGCAGCAGGACAATAAAAAGTGAAATTCAAGTACTTTGAAAGCTGGAAACCCCTTTGGTACAGAGAAAATGAACACTGCTTTAGCTGTAACCTCAACAGGCATTAGCTTCAGTCATCGGCCTTTGCAAGTGGACCGAGAGCTTAAAAGAGAGCTTGCAGCAGGGGCAAAGCTCTCCCCTTGCAGGGCTCTCTGGCATATCTCAGTCTCCAAAAAAAGGGCTTACGCAGTGACGGGTTAAACCCAATCACTTATACTGAATATATTTATTCAGGTAGACCCATTGTCATTCCTTTAACCACACCCCTACATTGCATCCCTAGACATATCTTCCTTTTCTTCATGGAAATTCTCTTCCAGAAAAAAAAGCAGGGATTTGGCCATTTTTGTAAGATTTCCAGATTGCCATCTGCCCAGCCAAGTGGCAGGAACGCAGGTACAGATCTGCACAGCTCATGCATTTATATTTCTCATGGGGTTTTCCAAGCCTTAGCCCAAGGCTGTGCAGCGTTAAAAGCACGCGTTGCTGCTTCCTCCAAAGGACCAAACCCAACGGGCCATTCCTGACTACACCGATGTGCCCAAGGATAACATGTAGACCAATAAATGAAACAGGGCAAGGGCCTGGGTGCTAGGGTGCAGAAACTGCCTGGCTCAGTCAGTGCAATGTCTAAGAAGGGGTTTTCACAAGAGGGCGCTGGGTGGCTGTGGCTGGTAGCAGCGCTGAAGCCGCCAGTGTCATTTTTGACACTTGCAGGGGACGGCTGGGTTTGAGCACAGACAGGTCTGGGCAATGCGAAGGGCAGGGCGGGTTGGGGATGGAGCCTCATGGAAGACAAGGAGTGGGGAAATATGGCCCTGAGGGATGGCTTGCTGGCTCCTTGCTGCCTGGCGTCATGATGGACCCGTGTCCCTGGGGCACAGACTACAGAGACCTTCCCAAAACCCATCACAAAACAGGCTGGGACAGGCAGGATATCAACACCAAGATGTTCCCTTCCCCCAGGTTCCCCATGCATACCCCATCCTGACCCCACAGGTTTTTGGGATGCCCCGACCCCACAGGCTTTGCGATGCCCTGATCTGCCCCACAAGCTCTGCTTCAGCTCACCCAAGGGAGCAGGGAGCAGGGTATCCAGAAAAGGTGGCCGGTCACCATGAAGTGACTGGGGAATAAGGGCCCTGAAGGTAAGAGAAGGTGGACTGGTGGTGTGGTGGAGCTGAAAAAGGTTTCCGTTCGTCCTAATATGCCTACAGGGATACTAAAGCAAAGACTGGCTTTTGCTAAACCAACACCATGGTACCACCCCTGTGTCCTACAGCCCCTTCCACCTCCTGGCCTGGGTGTCTTTGCAGAACTAGTCTGGACAGTAGAAGGTCTTGGAGCACACCAAGCACAAGGTAATCTGGCTTATTTTGGAAATCTGGATCAAAATCACCTAGGTTGGGCATATGGGGACCCAAGGAATTGAAACACCCCTGGCATCTCCACCTAGCCAAGGTCGTTTTGCCTCATCCTTGCACGCAGCCTTGCCCCACATGCGTTGTGTGATCTTGACTTACCAGCCTCCTCTGAGGTTTGAACAAGGGCCGGTTGATGCCGTTCATCTTGTGGTAGAGCCCGCAGGCGTTGCAGAGGTAGTGCCCCGTGCCGTCTCTCCTCCAGAGCGGGGTGGACATGGCCCCACAGTTGACACATTCTCGCCCCTCTGAATAATCATCAAAAAATTCTGCTGCCATGATAGGAGAGAAGGGAAAAGACTTGGTTAATTAGGCAGCCGTACATTTATTTTCTGGTCTGGTTCTCAGTATTTGAGCCCAGAAGTGACATTTCAAGAAATCACAAACATTCTGGTTTTATAGGGTGCAAGAAACAGCTCTTCCTTTCTCAAGGAAGCCCCTGGGATTATTGGGAAGAGGAACCCCTTTCCCTGCCATAGAGTGTTGGCTGCAGGACTTCTGTGGCAGCAGGGATGTGCTGGGACACAGATACAAGGAGACAGAAATAGAAACCTTCCCTTCTGCTCTGACGTTATCCAATTTTCAAGACTGGACATAGCCAGGGCAAACAGATTGGGGCAGGCGAACAGCCGTGTTTACAATCACGACAAACTGCCTGCGACCACGGACAAACACAAGCCCGGACCCACGGAGCAGAACTGCCCAGAGATCAGACAGCTGCCCAACACCTCTCAACGGGGCTCAAGCAAGTGTGGGCAAGGGAAAGCCATGCCATGTGCCCTGCTACCCTGCAGAACTGCTCCCCACCGAGCCCCTCCGGAGAGGGGGATCGCTGCAGAGCGCCAAGGGGGAGAGACGTTCACGTGCCTTCGCCCTGTTTTCTGCACAAGAAGCGTCTCCTGAGCTGCAAGAAGCCACATGTACAACCCCAGCTCAGGCTGTCAGCTAACAGACATCATTGGGCATTCACAGGTGTCAGGACTCAGCTTTTGATGCAAACCTCCATTTGTGCTTGATGTCACTCTGCAGGGCTTGGTGCATTCACCCACCACATTCCTGGTTCACCCTCCACTGGGGCTCAGATGCAGCTGTGATGTGAGGGTGAGGACAACTGCCCTGGGCTGGGCCAGTCCAATTCCTCTGGCTATGGCAGGTCCATATCATCTGCAAGGCGGTGCAGAGGTCAACACAACACACCTCGGCTGCATCATCATTCGGAAAGACACAGGTCACCTCACCCTTGGATACAATGCCCTCAAGAAGCCAAGAACTTTGCCTAGTAAAATATAAGCATCACCTTGCTGAGGTGTAAATATAGCTGCATCCCGCTGGCATGGCCCTTGAAAATGCGCGTTGCTGATGGTGGTCCCACCTGGAGACTATCAGCTATTGAGTTCAGCTTGGGGATGTATTTCTTCTGTTACAAAGCCATTCCTTCCTGCACATGGACAAGTTCTGTTGTGGGCACCAGAAAGGGAACACTAGATGGTAAAATAATTGGGGAGAAGAAAAAACTCTACATGACAGCAAAGGGCTCCATTACTTAGCGTAGGCTGGGAATAAACCAGGCTGCTGAAAAAATTCCCAACAAACTGCAGCACACAGGAGACGTTTGGAGGACGGCAAGAGCTTTGCATCAGGACCTTCAGCCATTAGAGACCAGCATAACATTAACTTTTAAAATGTTATTGTGCATCTTGCTAGATTTTGTATGTGTCCACATGCTTGTTATACGAGTATCGCAGCTTTCTGCTGGAAGAAAGGCTGAGGGGAGACCTTATTGCCCTCTACAACGACCTGAAAGGAGGTTGTAGTGAGGTGGGTGTTGGTCTCTTCTCCCAAGTAACAAGTGATAGGACAAGAGGCAATGGCCTCAAGTTGTGCCAGGGGAGGTTTAGATTGGATATTAGGAAAAACTTCTTCACGGAGAGGGTTGTCAAGCCCTGGAACAGGCTGCCCAGGGAAGTGGTGGAGTCCCCATCCCTGGAGGTATTTAAAAGCCGGGCAGACGAGGTGCTTAGGGCCATGGTTTAGTAGTGGACAGGTACGGTTGGACTCAATGATCTTAAAGGTCTTTTCCAACCAAATGATTCTGTGATTCTATAAGGTAATAGTTCCCCAAACAGCAAACCAACAAAATGTGGCTTCTTGCCGATCTGTGTCTCAATCCCATGTGGTTTCTCTGAGATCTAATAAGGGTTATGCTCAAACATCAGCCTTATTTTCTCTTTTCTCCAGGTTATTTTTGGAAAGTCTGTAGGAAACTACATAACAATGAAACTGCCAAAGGATTAAAAAATTACTAAAGTGGCACCAGTAAACACAGGCACAGAGAAAAAGATTCACGTAAGCCTAATTCTCCCTAGAAAACCAGGCTAAAAGTGGCAAGAGATTGCACCGTGTGGCCATGAGCAAATACTAGAAAGCAGTAAATGAGTCTAGCCAAGGGGCTCTGGAGCCAGAAAAGAAGGAATCCAGTATGTTCTCAGCAGCTTAGGAAAATCTCATTACCTTTGAGCAATTCTGGTGGTTTAGGAGAGATGGGAATCCCTCCAGGTGATTTTTGTACGCTTGGATTCAGTGATACCGTAACCATAACGCCTCACTTTCCCCTATAAAATCACCATTGAGTCGCAGCCAAAATCTAGATCAAATAAACTTCCTTTGAAAAGAGAAGGGATTGGAACAACTGGTCAGGAAAGAGCTGATTTCCTTAAAAAATCTCAAGAAAGGAAAGCATTTCACTATTTTTTTCATCTTAGAAGTTGTTCAGGTCATTGAGGTTTTTGATTATCATTTTCCAAAGAAAAAGCCAAATTATTTTCACAGTAATTTTTGTCCTGTGAGAAAATCCCTTCTTCTTTGAAAATAATTCACTACAAAGTTGTTAACATAATCTAGGGAGAATTTAGCAGAGCAGAGGTAGTCCAAAGGTAACAGTTAAAACTCTTGAGCGATTTGAGTTGTGTCTGTGACTAATTACAAAATATCATCTTTCCTGGAGATTCTTCCACCAGAAAACCAAAATCTGAAAGTTTTTAATCAAAGAAAAAGGGGAAAATTCCTAACAGTCCCTCAGAAATGTCAAGAGTTGGACTAGATGGACTTGAATAAGAAGGTCCTTCAAAATGGGTATGATAAGAAGAAATGTCAAGTATGGGTATACTTCTGTTTTTTGAAAAAAAACAGAGGATGTGGAGTTGAAACCAGGCAAAGTGTAAATCTCATCTTCTGACAGTAATAAAATTTGCCACTGAATATTGAGTGTTATTTCCTAAGAGTTTGTGTGATACCCAGCTCCACTGTCCACGTTATTTTCACTGTTGGCTTGTAATCAGACATCCAAAACACCAGTACAAAGCAGTCTTGAGACCTGCTCTCCTTTTTCATCCGTATTTGTTTGAGCTATATTCTTCACTGCTTGTTTGGTGGTTTTCGGGTTTGGTGGTTTTTTTTTTTTTTGAGTTTGCATGGGATTTGGACTGGAGCTTCTCTCTTGAGGGACTTTCACTGGTTTAAGTTTCCAAAAGTCCTCTTCGGCTTCCATAGTAATAGCATTTGTGTGATTTTCCCCTCTCAGCTGCAGACAAAGGTGATCCTTGTGAACGTTAATAAACAGGAATCACTGGTGCTTGAGACGGGGAAAGGAACAGACTTTGTTCCCAGGGCACCTTGAGGCTGCACGCAATGAGTGACTACCTAACCACAGCCCTCCTGGGGTCATATCGGATGGGTGCGTCTCTTGCGTGCACCACCCAGTGCTGAGTCAGAAGATGACATCTGCAGAGTGCAACCTCATTAAAACCATTCCTGGAGCCCCGTCAGAGCAGAGGGAGCTCCTTGACCTCAAGAGATCTCACCTGGAGAAGAAATACCCTCTCCTGCTTCAAAGTATGCTTGATGATGGCAAAGGTTGTGTCTTGGACACTATTGGATACTGGCTCAGAGAAGATGATGTAGGTTTAGTGCATGCCCTGTAGGGAATGAAGTGGAAGGCAAGGGACTGGATTCCTTTCTAAAAGAGGTGCTATAATTTCACAGCATTTTTCACAGCATATAATTTCACTAAACTCAGGGATGAAGTTGCTGAGGGGAGCTTTCTGAGCTGACCTTCTGGCCACACAGCTGAGACATCCCAGCTGCTCTTGGAAACCTGAGGGTCTACAAAATAATGAGAAAGTATCACCTGAAGAGCTGCAGCCCATGCATTTTGACCTGTGCGGGTGTCCAAGACCTAGGAAACACAAATGTTGCCAGGGTTCAGAGCCCACGGGAACCGTGATCCACCGGCTGGCTGAGCTATATTGGGCACGGAGGTCACTGGGCTTCAAGTGCACTAATTGTTTAATTTGCCATTGTTATTAATAATGCGGATTAAGGAGGCTCCCCGGGAAAAAGCAGCAAAGTGTTTTCTTGGCTTCCATCTCAGGGCTGGAGCTCTAAATCCTGGCATTATGAGATCCCCTGACACTTATTCCTTGTACTTAGCAGCCAGGAAAGGAAACGTTTATTCAGGCAGCAAATTGCCCGAGCGGCTCCCGGAGGGCCCTGAACAATGCAGGGGGGAAGGAAAGGCTCCCCCAGTCGCACTCAGGGTAATAATTTCCGTTTCATGGCACAGGAGCCGCTGCCTGATAATGGAGATTTATGGGTCCGTCCGGTGACCTCTGTAATAGCCTTTCTGCTGGAAAGATTGACTCCCTCTCCCAAAGCCAGGTATGGCCAGCACTGGAACAGGGTTGAGGAAAGGATAATGTTGGCTGGTTAGGCTGAGAAGGACACCGGCCCATGGCTGGAGTAGCCTCATGTGTGCTGAATGGCCTCATCTTCCTCGTTGAACATACAGCTCCCCCAAGTGCCTTTGCCCAGCCCTTATGTTGGATAATATCAGTCTTGGGATGAGTCATGAAAGTAGACTGCGAAATCTCGCTGAATGACCCAGCCCATGGAGAGGATGGATTGGGTTTCGTCCCTGTCCTGGTCATCGCCTTGCTGTGTAAAAGGAGATCTTTTTCCCCCACACCTATAGTTTATGAGGACTGCAAGGTCCCCAGGGCAGGAAATGTCACTTGCGTGTTGCACAACAGTCTCCTAATCTTGGGTGAGGCCTTGAGCATGCTAATGTCAGAAATACTTTCCACAATGGGACTTTAAGTCCCCAGGGAGCCAGGACCAACTCCCAAGTGGAGCACTGGGGTCTGGTAGGGAAAAAGCATTCTTGGATATGGCCCTTCATGGCTTTTAGTCATCGGGAGTGGTCCTTCACGTTGACTGCCAGGTCCACAGAGATCAACTGGTACAGACAATGCAGGGCTCAACAAGAAAGCAGATCTGAGCACCACCAGCCCACACCTACAGGCACTTTTTCCAGCATGGCTAGGACATGATAGCATCGCTGACCAAGGATGTGACCCACCCAAAGTCTGAGTACTTTTGCCTTCCCGACCAGGAGAACCAGATACCCTCTCACCACCAAGTCAGCTGGAGATCAGTGGGAGGTTGCCCAGGGCTTGAGTCTGAGGAGTGACTTGAACTGCCTTCTCTGGGTCTTTCCACCATCTCTGCAAACCCCAACTCTGCCAGCCTGACAGCGTGCCCATTCCTAGGTCCAGACCATCTGGGTTTGTTTGGGCTTTTCTTTAGCAACGCTAAATCTGTTAACCTTGGAGAGATCATCTTGAACACGTAAACCTGACGGATTGGGACCCAAAAGAATAATAACAGTAAAAGCACCTCCAACAGAGAGATTTTGAATCCTTCAGTTCAGAGCCAACCTGTTGGCTGTGTTCTGTTCCCAAACCAGCCTCTAGAAGGGGACAGAGCCCTCCATCCACTGGTTTGTGTCAGACGCTGTTGTTGCTGCATGAGAAACAACAACGAGGTTGTCTACCACCTTCTGCCCTCCAGTCCTCTCCTGCCTTCACACCCTCTGGATGAAGAGGGATGGAAAGAGATTTCCATTAATATAGCACTGGAGCTTTGTTTACAGCTGGAGGGATATTTAATATCAACATTCCCCCCTGCAGAAGTGTCTTCTCAACCCAATGAAGCAACTCAGCAAAGGAGAAGCTGTCCTTCAAACACAGACAGGCACTTACAGGCTCTAAACAGACCCTGAGAGCAGTTCTCCCCACAGAGGAGCAGTTTCCTAAAGCAATTTGTTACGATAAGAGGTGAGAGCCACATTCCTGTGTATACACGAATCCCAAATGGACTCTCAGGGGCACTTGCAGCTGAGGCAAAGGACATTGGCCCCTCGGACACATGGACACCCTGGGATCCCACCCAAGACAGCCTCATCTTCTACTTCAAGGGACAGCCGGGACAGCATGGCAGGGGGAAACAGGATTTGCCATTCCCAGCTGCTGAGGATGGTTTATCCCAAATCCCAAGATTGTTTCCATTAAAAAGTGACAGTGTGGAAATGCTTCCTAGAGTTCAAGCCTTTAGAGGTCCTTTTAATAAGCGTTTTGCTGCAACTAGTGGAGCTGAAAGCCACATCTTCTATGTCTTTTGAATGGGTTGAGATGCTCCCATGAGTTGCATGACTCCAGAAGGTGAAGTTTCAAGGGGAAAAACCCACCAAAAGGTTTCCGGGCAGATCACAGCAGTCAAAAGTGCTGGTTGGTCCAGTACTGTGGCAGAGCAGGGCTGAACTGGAAAGGAAGACAGCAGCAAAAACCAAGGAGAGACAAAAGTAGAAGGGGCAGGGAGTGGCTGTAAATAAAAGAGCCCAAATTTGTGCATGGGGGAGATCTGTAGCCAAAAGAAAGCTGTCAGTGAGCCTCTCATTTTTTGACGGGGACATCATCAGCTTGACACACAGACGGGGATCAGAAAGCCCACGTGCGTTATCTTACCCTTCAGCTAGTGGAGCCGAGGATGTTTCTGTAAAAACAGGTTCTGGCCGTTGGCTTTTTTCCCTGTCCCTCTTCTCTGCTTGTTTCCCCTCTGACAGAATTTGGGGAAAATTCATCCAGGGCCCCACTATTTTAGCGACCAATGGGACCTAGACATGGGGAGAGCAGGACAGTGCCTGTTTGAGTAGTGCCCATCACTGGGTTGGTTGCTGGTGGGAATGTGGCTCCTTACTCTCCTCTGATCTGGATTAACAGAAGGCATCACCTGTGTGATTGCTGATCTGCAGGAAATGGAGAAGCGGGTAAATTCCCTACGCTTAGCCAGAAACACAGTTTCAAGCAAAATGCATCATTGTGCAGCTTCACAGAAGTGGCTCGATGCTGTCCCAGAATGTTTTGGGGTTTATCTGACACGTCTACGGTAGAGAAGACAGTTGGTCACTCAGTTGGCTGCCTAGACCAAACAGCTTTCCCCCTGCAAACCTAAAGACCCTGCTCATTGCTTGGGAAACATTCAACCTACAACCTGGCTGAGCCACACGCTGCTTTCAAAAAGGCAAAGAAATCTGGTTTTTTCCTTGCTTTGTGAAACACCACAGCGAGACTGTTCCTGTGCAACCCTTCCCAGGCCAAATGTTTCACGTCAAGGCAAAGGGAACATTGTGTCCCTCCCCTGAAAAGCTCCCTCCTCTGCCTGCAGCAAGCCAAGGTCTATGGCACACACCATTGCCAACAGCCAAGAATGCTCCTTTCCTTCATGGATATGTTTTCCCCGGTTTGAAGGACACTGGAGGTAGAAGCAGCCAAGGGACCAGCTGAGATCATGTGCAAGAGGGACACAACGGGAAGGTTGGTCAAATCCTGGGCCTGGATTTGAGTTCAGTCTTGGCTCTGCAATAGGCTTCCCTTGAGCAAGGCTTTTCATCTCCTTGTGACACTGTTCTTCCCCCGTGAGAAGGAGCAAAGGCTCTTCCCTGCCTCACTGGAGGGGGGCAACAGGACAGCTTTCAAAGGCCACGGTCATGGATGTGGAGACAAGCAGTGGATGGAAGAAGGGTAGGTGGAAACGGGCTGGATTCCTCTAAAGCAGATTCAAACAAACTGCCTGCTTTGGGAAGGGGCAGGAGATAGTCCTGGGGGACTGGCCAACCTGGTTGCTTGGAAAAGCACATGGACAGCTCTCCAGCACACCAGAACCACCAGACCCCAAAACCATCAAGCCCAACGGTTGTACCAGAACTGAGTGGAGAGACTGTCGACCCACACACTGTGTCCCACATCCAAAAGGTACACAGTCTGCTGTACAGGAGACAGGCCGGCAAACACCCCGGTTGTAGGGTGCTTTTGGTCAGAGCACTTGCTGGCCACCCCTTTGACAGCAACCTGGTGTCCTACAGCAACTTCTGCCGACTGTCAAGCTGTGCATGACTGAACTCCAAGGTCTGCTTTCTTTTGCTGGGATGCACGCCTGATCCCACCCACCAAGGTGACCTCCCCTTTCTTGGTCGTACTTACAGTTCTTACACTTGTAAATATCTGAGGCTCTTCTGATAAACAGGAGATTCCTCTGCTTATCGACTGTCCAAATATTTTTTTAACAAATCTTAGATTAACATGGAGAGCCCAGGGAATGGCCAGGATGGGGCCATCCACAGCCTGGGGTCTGCTTGGCAGAAGGCACCTGGAAATGGTCTTTCTCTCTTTTGACAAAGGAAAAACAGCTACAGCATTATCCTCCTTGAAATATGTCCCATCTCCAAATGGATGTGCCCTAGCAGGGGCTCTTCTTTGATGACTGCAAGGGAAGGGTCACAGAATCACAGAATGGTTTGGGTTGGAAGGGACCTTTGAAGATCATCCAGCCCAACCCCCAGGTCACCTAGTCCGCGGTGGAGGAAAAGATGTAGAGGATCAGGAAAGCTTGGGATTTGCAATGCCATGATCCCACCTGGGCAGCTGTTTCTGAGTTGGGCACAGGCAATGGATCACCTCCAACATGCGCAGCCATGTCTGATGTACCCACAGGGGACCACAAGCAGGTGTGCTGTGGAGGCATGCCAAGCTGCTGCTCCACGGCTGAGCCATGGGAACTGGCCTTATGGCTCCTGGGTAACTGGTGAACCGGAGCCTGTTACCAGGTAACTGGTAAACACTGCCCCTAACTCCAGCTAGGAGAGTCTGGCTGTGTTTAGATGCTCTCGGACCCCAATCTACAGTGGTCACATCCAAACTGCTTCCCAGGACCTGCACCAGGAGGTGCTTGGGTCAGGCTGAGATGGTCTATGCTTGGACCATGCCAGGGGCCGTGCTAACGACTGAAGAGCATGGTCTGTTGGGTTCCCATGGCTGGCATCTGGCACTAGTTCATCATCAAGCATGACACAGCCTTCAGGTGCTCTTGGCTGCTTGGGCTCCTGCAGAGCAGCTGATGAGCTGAAACTCCTTGAACCACAGGAACCCAATGGTTTGCGGTCGTACGTCCTAGTGCAGCGTCTGTCTGTCTGATGGTGACCATCTGTCTGTCTGTAGAGGTGACTACCAGCACCCAGGTGGACCAAAGCCAGGGCCACCTCTGGGCCCAGGGAAATGGGTGCTGTTTGGGATCATTACAAGGACATCAGCTGGCCAGATGTATGCAGACAACAGAGCCAAACTCTTCTCAACAGGGGGAGAAGGCACAAGGGGACGCAGCACAAACCACAGGCTGGGCATTCGGAAAAGCGTTTCCATAAGGAGGTGGGGGAATTTCCATCCCTGGGCATTTCCAAGCCTCATCCAGGTAAAGCCAGAGCTGACCTCAGCCACTGCCAGTGGTTGTCCTGCTTCAAGCAGGAGGCTGGACTAGAGATCTTCCAACTCCAGAAACTCAAAGGATTTTTTTTTTCCCCCAGACCGGTGCAGATCAGAAGGAAAGACGTTTATCCAAGTCAAATGGGCAAAATCCTGCTTGTAGGAATACAATTAATTGTATTATTGTTATCGTGTATGTGTGTGTGTATTATGCATGTGTATGTATATATGTCCTTATATATAAATGTATATATTTGTATATATATGCCTATACCATACCCTTAAAAATGTCATTTTAGCAAGCTAGGAGTCATCTCTAATCAACTCTCTTTGCTTTCGCTATTAGAATTATTATTCTATAGCTATGTAGAACATAGATGTATAGAACCGTGTATATATGTATTTATATATACGTACACAAATATAACACACACACAGACACGTATATAAAGCCCCCCACACTTTATATATGTAAAATACATATATATATGCCATGTATAGGTGTAGATGTGGCACTTAGGGACATGGTTTAGTGGTGGACTTG
Organism: Balaeniceps rex; assembly: GCA_013401315.1. Lineage (NCBI taxonomy): Eukaryota > Metazoa > Chordata > Aves > Pelecaniformes > Balaenicipitidae > Balaeniceps > Balaeniceps rex. The sequence goes on along the minus strand of VYZW01031266.1, from coordinate 10,551 downwards.
GCAGTGTTGGGTTTACGGTTGGACTCGATGATCTTAAAGGTCTTTTCCAACCTAAATGATTCTACAATTCTATGTGTAGGAATATATGAAGTATGTAGGGTATATGCTATATACCGCTCCACACGTCTAAGCCCTCTCTGAGCATGACGGCACTAACCAATATTGACGATCATGTGCATATCCAACCCCCTGCCCTGGTTTTCTTTAGCTCGCTACTTTGGACACAGGCTCTGACTCCAATTTGGAGGTGTTAACGGATAAATACCGCTCAGAGGAGTTATACCAAAATAAGTCAGGCCAGATCCTGCCCTCCCTATGGGACGCCGGCCAGGAACAAACAAAGAGGTGTTTACTACGGTTCATCGTGTTATAGGGGACAGTCAGTTTGTCTAACCCCTGGCCCTTCTCTTTTCCTCTTTTATTAGTTATTCTGAACGCTAAGTCAACTCGGCCCCCGAGCGGGGCAGGAGGATGGAGCGATTCTCCCGGCCGCCGATAAAGCATCTGCAAAGGTCAGTTCGCGCAGAAACTGCAGCCCAGGCCAATAAAACGCCAGGTACCAAACTTATCAAGGCAACATATAACTTGCAGTTTTTCTAACTCAATTGATTGGACTTTTTATCTAAAATAACAGGCATTATAAGATAGGCGAAAGTCGAGATAAGGAAGAAAATTGAGTAGGTCTTGAATCAAGATCAGCTTGGGGACAGGTTCAAACTCCCACACCTGCCCCGGAGGAATCAATGAAAGTTTCTTGGCATCGTCCGCTCATTTTGAAACGCTGCTGAAGTTGAGTGAACTTTGAGACCGCGGCGTTTATTCTGTGATTATAATTAACCTGCTCACCCGTTGTTATTGATTTCGCATGAAGAGAGGTGACAGAGTCTGACTGGGATGTTGCTTTAGGAATAGAAGTGGTTGGGGAGGGCAGGCAGGTAGCCCTGCCGGCGTGAGACCCTTCCCCAGCTGGGGGCAGAAGGAAGGGGGTACAAAGGGGATTTCACCCCCCTGCTTGTGGTCCTGCTTGTGCTGGGATCCGGGAAAACCCTCGAGGCCAGATCTTCACATCCAGAGAGTCAGGATAAATCATGGCATGAATGATCTGCCCCATTGAAGCAATGAAGGACTGAACGTGGGAAGCCCCTGGAGAAAAGCCTCGGTCGTACCCAGGATCCAGGGCATCCTCCCAGCCCAGGGGAGTGGGAAGAAGAGACATCCCCCAAGCCAGCCGCCTCTCTCGTGCTCCACATCACCAAAGCATGTCCCAACTCAGCGTCCTTCCCAGCAGCCAGTCCCCCGAGCAGCCAGCCCCTGGGGCCAGCACTCCCTTCCCAAAATAACCTCAGACATCTGGGGCCAAAAATGTCATTTGGAGGAGTCCTGATGTCTGGGGCTCACTGCCTCACTAATTTTTTACAGCTCCAGCGCTGCAATCCCTGAATATTCAATAATGATGGCTCCCTGGTTTGCAAACCCAAGAGCCTGGCTTGGAAACTCGTAAGAGTTTAAATAATAAATATTAGATTTATTTTTTTGTCTCTTCTAGAGTTTCAGCATGAAGGAATCAGGGTCTCCCAGCTTTTCTCTTGTCCCAAAAAGCTGCTTCTTCCCTTCCTGCAAAACCAGAGCCTGACGTGTATGATAACATGACTCCAGAAGCTGGAGCTCGAAGGAAAACCGAGGCACACGGAGGCACAATGGCTGGCAACAGCTGGAGGCAGGCAGTGAGAAGCAGACGAGAGGGAGATGTCTCCCAAACTGTTCGGAGATGTTTGCAGAGCCGAAGGAGCCGGCCCACTCCCCCGGCCCTCGAGGCCAGAGGACAACCTGGAACGTGCTTAAAGATCATAGACACGGCCAGAGAGCACCGCGCAAGCAGGAGCTGTGAAAAAAAAGCAAGAATTGGCAAAATCGTGCTCCGAGGGAGCGGCATGGTCTCCTTCTCCCCCTTTGCTCCATCTCTGCCCCCAATCTCTTCTGCTAGGCTTGGGTTTTAACCTTTTGGGGGAGCCTGACGGCGACAGCACCCAGCCCTACGCCGGCACCCCGTACATACACCACGATGCAGCTGGAAGCATTGGCCGGAGGAAAACGGTTGCGCTTTGGGAAGAAGAAGAAGAGCAGGCAGCGGCGTCCCACCGCGGGACCTCTCCTGAAATGCTCCCCCAGCAGACACTGACCTAATTACCAGGGATTAGGAGGAAACATTTCCAGGCAGCGATTTTGTGATCCCAGATTCAGAAGCAGCCGGTACCAGTCCCTGGCGGAGACGGGAGATCAGCCCTGCCGCATCGCTCTCACCCCACCTCTGGTGGAAAACTTACTTTGCCTTGACTTTCCATGAACTATTTTTTTCCTCTTTCACAAATAAAATGAATTTCCAAGTCTCTCCCAAGGCTGGCGTGAGCTGTTCGAGCCCAGCTAGCTCCGATAAGGTGCTCACCAGCTTTACGGGTCACTAAAAATAATTTTTTTTAAAAAAAAACCACAAATCCCTTCATGCTACAACATATAAACCAAGCGGCCACTTTCCAGAAAGAAAAAAGGAAAGGTCCCACTGGCTTTTGGGGAGCTTTCCTGGGTGATGGCCAAGGAAACCTGTAGGTCTCCAAATAGTTTGCAGGGTGCTGCGTTTTTTCCCTATGGAAGCTTCTTGCATGGGCCTGATCCTGCGCCTGCTCCCGGCCAACCTCCCTTTGCTTTAAAACAGGGATGGTTCAGCTCTGCGCAGGCAAGGTGGGGGTTTTTTGTTGTTGTTTTTTTTTTTCACAGCCCATACTGGATCTGGTTTATGGGGAGGGCCTGATCCTGCAAGCCTTGCCTGGGTGAAACAGCAGGATTGGCCTCAGAAAGGCACAGAAAACAGCAGAAAGACGTGGGAAGGACCCAACTTTGCCCCCCGCCCCAGGCAAAGTGTGCATCCTACATTTAGGTGTCCACCTAATTAAGCAAAAAAACTCTGTACCAGCAAATAAGTGAGGGGAAAAAAAATCACGGGCACTTCTTGGAAAAAAAAAAAAATTATTTTCGCTTCCAGTTGACACTGCCCCAAACTTGGCTTCAAAATCCAGACCTTGCCAAAACCCAAAATCTGAAATGTTTCAGCGCTGATGACGGGGTCAGATCTACATCCAGCTTTGAAAACCTCTGCCCAGAATCTTCTTTCCTAGCAGACCCAGCGCCCGCCCGCCCCCCTGTGCTTTTTTTGGGGGATGAAAAAAATCCAGCTCCAGCTTATCATATTGAAAAAGAAATCAGCACCGAATGCCCCGAGTGTTTAAAAGGGTGAAATAGCATGGGGAATGCTGCGAACTCAAGCGTACCCTGCAGCAAGTGACCTTCTGAAAATCTGCAGGGGAAGAAAAAAAAAACAAAAAAAACCATTTCTGCCATAGGAGACCTTACGACGGCATCGCTCGGCGCGGCAGAAACGTGGAGGTTTGCAAAAAAGCCTTTAATACCGCTTGTACCAGCCGCTGCGAAGGCGATGATGATGGAATTATTTTCAAGCGCTGTCACGCACGTGTGAGCACCTGCGTATAAAGACCTCGCTGCTCAGGCATGGCAGATAATTGGGTTTAATTTGTCATTACAGATGTATTTACAGCTTGGACCGGTCACCGTGACCGATGGCGTTGGGAAGACTTGTAAAGCCCAGAGAGATTTTAATATTTTGCTGTAATGCTGGACGGTATCATAGCCAGCTGCAAGGGTTTTGCCCCCCAAAGGGGACCCACAAGGTTTTTTTTGTCCCCCCCCAAAATAAAAAGAACCTCGATCCAACCTTGTAATGAAATTTGCTTTTATCATTTGGGTTCATTTTGGAGGTAAGAGCATGTCCTCGCGTATTTCCTCGGTTATTTAAGCAGCGTTTCACGCTCGCCCACCAAAGGCGTATTTACACCTCCCTGCCAGACAGCAGCGCGAATTCGGGATCCACCGACAAGGTGAATATTTGGCATTTCCAGTCTCCTTTTCTGCAATCCTCCAGCCCCAATTACACACATTCTGCCCCCAAAGCAAGCCATGCCTGTAACAACCCAACCTTGCCATTACGACTGAGGGGTTTTGGCAGCACAATCGCGTTATTCGGGGATCACGCGTCTCCGTAACACGGGGCCGGCGCGGCCGTCCCAGCAAAAAAATCTGCATTTCTGCCCCTTCCCTCCCAGCGTGAGCAAAACGGGCCGCTTTAAGCCCACGAGCTGAGCTCTCGACACGGATCCCCGCCTGGTTTCGCAGGCAGGGGTGAGCCCCAAATGGGAGGCAGACGCTTCGTTAAGTCTTTTTAGAATAGGGTTGCAAAAGCCTGGAAGGACCCGAGGTGTTCAGCTGCATCCCCGCCACGTTCCTCCACCTTGTGCCCCCCGGGAGCATCCCCGAGCAGGGGGAGATCCCCAAATATCCCATTTCTGCACCTCCTTTTCAGTAAGGAAATTGTAGGGAGGGAAGGACACACCAGGTTGGTGTGCGGGGCAGGGAATTTGGGAACAAAACCACCCAAAGGAGACCTATTATATTTGCACTCCCTTTTTCCTACGCCTGCAAAGCTCTGCGGGGCTCAGGGAGCAAAAATTTCAGCCCAGAGCCCTGTGCCGACGACAAATAAGGTCTCTGCGGGTTTTGGGGCTGCACTATCAAGGATTTTTTTTAATGGCATTTTCCTTAAAATTGCATTTTTCCACCTTTATTTTAACAGGCCCTGCGCACACACCCTCCCCAGCAGCAACAGGCTGCTGACCTTCAGGCTCAAAAACTTGCTCATCTCGCTGCGCTGCTGCTTTTTCACCCAACTGGGGATTTTATTTGCTGGTTGATGCTTTGTTGGTGTGGATTTTTGTTTTTTTTTTTCCTGAGGCATCCTTAATTTTACAGCTATCGGCAGCGAGATGGTTTTGCCCATTCAAAATATACCCAGCTGTGTTTGGGATAACCAGTTTTGGGGAGCTCCTCTCTGCCTGCCCAAGCCAAGGTTTCTCCATCATCAGAGGAGCACGGAGGCAGCAGGATCGGGTCCAATTCCCTTTGGGAATCACCAGATAAACCCTCATCTGTTTCCATTTCACCTCTTTCCCCCGCTAAATTGATGGAAATAAATACAGAAGGAGCAAAATATAGGCTGTCTCTTAAAAAAAATTCGCTGTTATCATTACAGGGACAAAGACACGCACGTGGGGGTGTGTGTGGAGGAGAAAAATAATTAATCCTGGCTTAATAAAGTCTTAGATTCAGCGCCACTATCCACTGCCTTAAGTTTTACTGCTTTACAAAAATTCACGAGCATTTATACCATGTTATATACTACGCCATGGCTGTTCTATGCAATATATGTGTTTGTGTTTGGTAATAAAGTGCAGTTTTCGATGTATTATTAATAAGGGTGATACAGTGCCCGTGATGGTGAGATTTTTATTGTTATTGTTGCGTTATTTATAATTTAAAATATACTGTCTGGGGACTTGGTGGGGTTAAAAACCAGTTGTGTGTTTGAGCTTGATCTGTATGCCCTAATTCTGTGGGTTTCATCCGAAATCCCAGACTGACCGGTGACAATTAAATTAGGCGGGAGAGCAGAAGGCGGCTTGAAACCCGCGAAGGGGGAACAAAGCCCTGGGCCAACCTTCGCCGCCGGCGGAGCCGAGGTGAGAAATGCAACCGCTTGCAAAACGGGGGATGTCGGGTCCGGTGCAAAATGCAGACACGTCCTACGGTCCCATCCCTCTGTCCTACGTCCCCATCCCTCTGTCCTATGTCCCCATCCCTCCACCCTTCGTCCCCATCCCTCCACCCTTCGTCCCCATCCCCCCGTCCTACGTCCCCATCCCTCTGTCCTACGGTCCCATCCCTCCACCCTTCGTCCCTATCCCTACGTCCTATGTCCCCATCCCTTCCAGGGCAAGAACAGCAGCAATACTGGGCTCCCCCCATCGCCCGCTGCCCCACGGCGGGGAGCAGCCACCTTGTCCTTAGGTACGTGGGGAAGGTCAGGGGCTGCTTGTAGGGCAGAGGGTTGTAACAAACACCGATGAGTCACTGGAAATGCCAGCCCAGGGATGCTACAGGGCAAATCTCTTAGCATCCCCATGGGAAAGCTTAAGATCTGGTTCACAATCTCTCCCCCACCAGCAGCAGAGAAGACATTTTCCAACCCAGCGTCTGCTCCAGGCTTTGATCTTCCCAGATGCTGCTGCTGCCGTGTTCAAACGGTGCCTGTTTGAGGAACCCTGATTTCGACTCCGTCAAAACAAAATGCAAAGCGCCCATCAGAAATGCCCACAGCCCCTCGCCCCGATTTACTCCCAACCGCATCAACCTCCTCGGATGCCACAGCAAAAGAAAAACCCCACGGCTTTTTTTTTTTGCAAAAAGCAAAATTAGAGGGGGTGAGGATGGCAAACCAGGATCTGCCCCTCCATCCCCAGCCTGGAAACACCCAGGAGGCAGCGAGCGGCAGCGGGCTGGATGCGCTCGGGCTCCCGTGCCGCCCTCCATCCCCGCTTCCCTCTGCCTGGCGAAGGGGGAAGGGGCAAGCTGTTAATTTTGGGACGGATTTCAAGCGGTTTTGGCTCTGGCAGGGAAGTCTCCTGAAAAGGGACTTTGCAGCGGATCCTTTTCATGCCTCATTAAGTCGGGAATTCACTGTAACCCCATCCCAGGCAACGCCTGGAGCAAGTTCACGGCCTCGGCCGCAGGGTCTGATCCTGCCCTTCAGGGTAACGAAACCATTCGCCAAACTTACCCTGAAAAGCCCAAATTTGGCATTTTGAACTCACACTGGGGAAAGTTTTTCAAATAGGCCCATGTGATTTATGCACCCATCCTTCCCAGCACTTTATACCACAGAGCTGCATTGGCATGTTTTAACCCAGGCCAAAATTCCTTTTATCAGGGAAAAACCAGAAAATCTTTATTTCTTTTAGTATCATTTTATTTCAATACATTTTCCCTTTTTTCTTTCCCCAGTGCATTGCTTTACGGTGGGGAAAAATGCCATGCCCAATTGCACAGTCCCCATATCTATGTCTGCGTGTCCAGCTACACCTGCACAGGCTTGATCTTCATTATTAAAAAATGATAATAATTAATATTCTAATGACCCCAGGGGTGCTCTGCAATTAGCGCTATCCAAAGGTGACGCTTCTCCAGGAAGCAAAATCACTGGAGGGAAATGAGAGCGCTGCAAAAATCACTTGATTTAATATAGCCTTGCGGGAAGGATTTTGCTTCCACCCCGAGATTCCTCATTGTGCAGAGAATAAAAGTATCTTTAGTCCTAAGGAAAGGCAAAGGAAGGAGCCTGGGCTCCACCGTGCCAGGGGCTGCTCAGATGCTGAGCCAGGCTCGGATGTGTTATTAAAGCGGGTCTGTGATGGGTGCAATCCACGATGGTGCTTCCCTCCCACTAAATCTTTCAGTGCCTTCAGTTTTTCAGCCCATCAGGGCTTTTCAACCTTGCTCATAAAAAAAACCCCAAAATTCTCCCTGCTCAGAAACCACCAGCCAGCCTTTACATGCTTCATACGGCCCCCTTGATACCCACAGCCTGTGCAAAGCATCGCCCCAGCATCCAGAAGGGACCCGGCTGGGAGCAGCCCGGCAGCGGCCGCGTCCCGACTCGGGGAGAAGAGGGAAAGGGGCAGGTCTGGACCTTAAACTGCTTGCCAGGGGAGCTGCCTTCCAAAAAATCCATTTTAATCCTGAATTTAAAACTCACCAGCTTTCAGGCAGTTTCATTTTTTTTTTTTTAACCAAAAACCAAGCACTTTTTATTTAAAACCCAAGTGCTTTTTCCACATTCAAGGCAGAGACATAATTAGACCCACGCTAATAAATCCCCCGGTTTCTGCCGTGCTGCCCTCGGCGATGCCGGAGGCGATTCCATGAATCCAGCACCCGAATCAGGACCTGGCAATGGAAAAGGGTCCTGGCTCCTTCCTCCTTCATTAGCGACCGCTAACGTTTTATGGACCGGCTCAACGCATCCCATCTTCCCGGTGCTATTTAAGAGCCCAGATAAAAACCACTTTTTTTGCCACCAAAATGCAGGCGGCGAGACCTGCAACGCAAACGGCTGCTTAAACGCAGGGCTTGAAACCCCCAAATCACTGCGCTCAATCTTAAAAGCTGCCGGGTATTTCTGCAACTGCAAGTCTTCATTTGCATTCTTTTGCTTTTAACTTATTTTTATTACTAAGAGCCCTTTCGAGACCACTGCGAAAAGGTGATTTTTTTTTTTCCCCAAGGAAGAGATGGCACAGTAGTCAAATACGAATGCGCGTATGTCCTTGTTGATAATATTCAATTATTATTTGATTATTCGATTCATCCTGCTTTTTTCCTGTACTTTCTACCTTCTCAGAGCTTCCCAAAAACATTGCCTGGTTGGCCAAAACTTTATCCTTAAAGATAATCTGTTCCCCATATTCAGCAATTTCATAACGCCCAAAGAAAAGCAAAAGGCATTGGCAAGGCCAAGCCTTCCCCGACGCCCGACTTCGCTTTCTTTAATGTCTTCAAAGAACGCTAAAGATACAGCAAATCTTGCGAGACACCGTGGCAGAAATTACCCTCCAAAATTCACGTTGAAGAACACGATCTTAAAACGTATCTGCAGACAAATTCGAGTCATCTTCTTTGTTAACCCCCACCCCGAAGCCGACAGAAATACCTTCATGGGGAGAAGGCGGGGAGGAAAAAAGGGTTTATGAAACCGCGGTGCAGGGATGTGCCCCGCGTTTCTCTCCCTCTTTCTCCCTCTTCTACCATACAAAATATAAAAGCAATATTTTAAGCCATTCGGGATGATTTCTGGTTGTAGGACCCAGGGGCGCTTAATGAAATGAAAGGCTCCGAGATCGGGATCGGCACAAGAAATCAGGCCTGAGATTTTTTGGGGTAACGAGACACTGAAATACAGGGCTGGGTCGTTCAGATGTGCCCGCGAGTCCCCCAAAAAGCACGCTAATAAATGTGGATGCATTGCTTTTTTTCCTTCTCTAGCATCTCTCTCCCATCGGCGCCAAATTTCCTTTTGCTTTCCCTTTTCCTAGCCCTAAGCGACCTTTCAAAAATTAAAAAAAGGACGTAACATAAAACAGCCTAAAGGGAAGATCTGGGATTCACGGGCCAAATTTTGATTTTCCCCATTTTCCAAACAGATTTCCCCATTTTACACCTAAACCAAGCCCAGGAAGGGGCTGCCTGCACTCCCACGGAGCATTGTGGTCCTGCTCACCACGGTCATCCCCATCGCAGCCCCCAAATCCCCACGGAGCTGGTTGTGGAGGCAGCAGGCCCTTGCACGGGAGCTCGGCACATCGTTTCTTGCCGCTCCAGGCCTACCCTAAATTATATTTATTTTTTTGCAGTTGTGGTCCTTGAGGGTATTTTGAAATGGCGGTTTTGCAGAGAAAGTGCGTGTGCAGGGGGGCAACCACAGCACCGCGGGGACCCCCATGTTTTGCAGCCAGAGAGGCGGCTCCGGCAGCGACATCCCGAATACGCCGAATTTCTCCCTCCTGCCCTTCGCGCCTCCTCGCCCTGCCCAAATAGGTGTG
>VYZW01031261.1:114921-125595 GCA_013401315.1 Balaeniceps rex | reverse complement strand
GTGCTTAGTTGCCGAGTGGGGCTAAACCACGACACCGTGTTAAGTCCAAGACTGTGGTTATTTTTGCTGGTGTAGAAATGGGAAATATGTGTGTAGTTGCTGATAGCTGTATAATCCTTAAACAGAAACAAACTGCTCAGTGGGACAAACTCTTATCTGATAACCTCCGTATTAAGTGGGGTAGAGACCCCCAATATTTACAACAGGATACTGGTTAGGAGAAGTAAATAAGGACAGAAACTTGTTCAAAATGTCCCATAATTTTGTATAGAGAGTTTGAAGAAGTACTATACATTTAAAATGTTTGCTTGTTTTTTCTTTTCATATCAGATAGCATTACTGAAGTCTTCACTAACATCTATGTGACCAGTTTTGGACCCGTTTCAGATACTGATATGGTAAGTTTCTGAATCTTTTGCATATATGATAAATGGTGTAAGATATATACTATTAACTTCCTTTAAACTTGTATTCTGATTTTACTTATTGTGGACAAATTGGGAATAATTTCACTAAAGTCAGGAAGTACCAAATCCCAGTAGTTCTAAAAATGGAAATTGGTTTATAGACCTTACATGATAAGTACACTTGTATTAGCTGTTTAGTTTGGACCGGTGAATCTTCTGATTGTCCCCACTGACTGTACTTTGGTTCATATTCTGGTGCAGTCTTGAAATGGGTGAACTGGATTCCTCTTGGATGAAACTAGAGTGAAAGGTGCACTGTAGGAGCACACTTAATGTTGGCAGCAGTCTGAGGAACCTGACTGGAGTCAGTCTAAACTAAACTTCTTGAAAGACGTAGCTTGGAATTTGGGTCATCAGCGCCATTGTGTTGTTCTACAGATCTGTCCATAATTTGCACTGTTTAGTAACCATTTAAAGGAAGTCAGTGACATTAAAAAGAAAGAAACTGTCAGCATATTGCTCTGGATTACAGTTTTTCATGAAAACAGCAATGGAAAAAACTCTGAGGCAAGGGGTCCTTTGTAGGCTCACTGCAAATCATACACAGATTAGGCAGAATGTGTCACACTGGGGAGAAAGATCTTCATGGATATAACATCTCTAAAAGGAAAGAAGGGAAGGAAAACCTGAAAGTTACTTTAGCTGCCCTTGCCATTCCTGCGAGAAATTATTTCCTGCATGAAATTATTTTTTGAAGTGTCTTGAACATTCATGATTATATATGAGATATAAAATACTACCTATGTGTATCTATAGGTATTAAAAAATGAATATTTTTAAAACCAGGCAATATTTACTTTTGCTATGAAAAAATTCAGGTTATGCATCATACAAAACAGGAAACATCTTGATGTTACAAGCTAGGTTGCAATGAAACTAAATATTTCATGGTACAGTGTAGGTTCTAAAAGTTATTTGCTCACTGACTAACAGGTAGTCATAGCTTTGGAGAATATATTCTGGTTTTTTCTGTTTGCTTTTTGTGTGTGATAGTTTCAGTTTCCAAGCTTTGTTTCAATTGTGATGAATACATTACTGAGGCTGCACACGAAAAGTCGTTTCATAGGAAAAATAGACATTTATTTTCTTTTTGTCACTGTTACTGATTCTCTTGAAGGCTTTTTTCCTAATGATGTTAAGTTTGTGAAATTATTCTTATTTTATTACTAATTATAAACAAGTATCCACAGCTATATACAAAGGTGATGTGAACATCTTGACCTTGTTATTCTCGTATCTCATGACTTTACAGTGTTTACACTTACAGTATTCCTGTGAAATGGGGAGATGATATTAACCCAATTGTAAAGATGTGGTACTGAGGCACAAGGAGACTTACCCAAGGCTGTGCAAGTCATCTGTGCTTAAATGGGAATTTAATGAAAACCTCCCTGAGCCTAATCCCTAGCTCCTGAAACACTTTTGACATCAGTGTGTAAATGTGTGGAGACCTCTGGGTGCCCATTTGCACAGACAGGTATGATGGCACAGTAAGGGGTCAGGGCATTTGATGCTAGAGCTCTAACAGCTCTGTGCAGAGGCGTTAATCGAAACAGGGTGCAGTGCATCAGAACGGCAGCTGTTACCGTAATGGGTAGGTCTATTTGCAGATAAGTAGATAGGTAAGTAAGAGCAGTTTAATACTTACTACTACAAGTTTCAGGGTTAATTTAGCTTGTTCAGTTGATAATTATAAAATCATTTTAAAACATGTGAGCAGTCAATTAGAAAATTTCAACATGTGAGTTTTGAAATAATAGCTTCCAAACTATCACATAGTCTGTTGAACATGAAGGTGACATTAGAGTTTTTACCATGAATACTCTTTCATTTAGGTATTGCATTACTGAATTGATAATGTAAACTACTATACAGAGGGTTTACTGATATTTTCTTCTGTAAATGTTGGAAGCTCTGGAATATTCTCATTTTATAAGCTTCCTCCTTAAAAGGCTTCATTGGAAGAATAAGTTTGACTCTTGCCCATGTCCTCCTAAATCTCCAGAGGATCCCAAACTGAATCTCAGATCTTTTCGGGAAGGTTGGGTCCCAGCCCCTGAGGTCCTCTGCTTTCACAGTGTAAGTGGTGAGGCCCTCAGTCACATCAGGTTTTTAGGCTGGACACTGCTGTTGCCCAAAACTCTCATAGTCATTGGTGCCAGTAGGATTCCTTCCTCTGGGATTTTTCATAGCAACGAAAGTCAGCAGATGTATGACTGCACCCCTTTGCATTATCTATTTTCCAGTTTGGTTTTTTTCTACTTGGTTAGCATCTTGTGAAGAATAACAGTGCTCAGGAGAAAAGCCTGTTGAAAATGGGAAGGGGACTCCCTGCCATGCGACATGATTAATATGTGTTTATAGTATGGAAGAGGAAGGTGGCACACTGAAAATGATGGGTGGATCGGAGCTAAGGACACAGTTGTCGCATAGCAGTGTTGATTCACAAAGTTGATAAAATGTCACTCTAACATTTGTTGTTGTTGAATTCATAGCAATTGGTGAGGTTTCTGTTTTCCTCAGTAAGTATAGTAGTTGCCATTAATGATAATATAGTATCATGTGCAATCTGTGACTCAATATGATTGCTAGAATGTAGGTTTTTATTCATATTCCCTTTATTTTTCCAGTATCACAATTTTGCCAAAAAATAATTAAGTCCAGGGGAATTTGATCTTTGACTGATTTTAGGCTAACTGAAGTTGTCATTGATAAATTTAAGAGGTAAAATCTGAGGCTGAGATTTTTCTCGAAATGTGTAAAGAGTGAAAAACTTTTGATCCTTGTTGTGGATTAACACTTTGACTAAGTTAAAAAGATGTTACTCTCGGTTCTGTCCAAAATAGTCAGCTACCAAATCTGCTGACTCTTGGCCAGAACTCTGTTGCAACCTGCGCTTCGAGTAAACTGCTGTGACTAAAATATTGGTGTATCCATATTAGCTGTGTCATAAAAATGCTATTGTATGTCAACCACAGTATTTAATATCAAAGGAAATGTCAATATACAACAAGAATTTTCAACTTCATTTTGCAAATTAATGAGAATCAAGGAAGGCAAACCAAAACATGGGATTAAACAGATTTTACTTTCACTGTTCTGTCTTCTTGAGCTCTTATTTCTCTGAAATGTTTAAGTTCAGTATTATTAAGTTCAGCCTTATAGGCTTCCAACCAGATCAGTGATACAAATTTATTTTGACATTAGCCTGAGAGAAGAAAAGCTGCATTGTTTAGAAAAACAAACAAACCAAAAATTGAACAGAACAATTGAAAAACAAAGCATATGTGAATTTTCTAAAGAGTTATAAGGCTAAATTATGATTAAAGAGGCTAATTAAAAAATTTGTAATTAAATTAAAATATTTAATATTTGAAAATTCTGATGTGAAGGATAATTTTTGTTGGATTATAATTTGTAGGATAACAAAATGGAAATAATTTAATTTAAACATTGAAACAAATTATTTCTCTCTTTTTTCAAAATTAATTATTTGAAGTCTGGTAGATTGATGTATCTTTATAAATATATATGCTGCTAACTCTGATTTTAGTGCTGCAAGCAAGGTACTTCTACAGCTTTTTCTCAGATTTATTTTCTTTCCAGGCTCTCCTCACACTTTGGCTTCTAAAATTTCCCAGATAGCCATAAATGCTGATGTCCATGATAGAAAAAAAAAAAAAAAGATAAATATATTTACTCCTCAAGCAATAGTAACTGTATTTAAGACAGAGCATATAGGCACTGAGAGCCTTTATATGAGGTCTGCTGTGAAGAAAGCTTTGCCAAGATTTTGCCAAATTTTGCCTCAGAGCAGTTTTTCTAACTGTCACTGGGAACAGTCTTTCCTGCTTTCCTACAACGCACAGTTAGTAGGTGGCAGGACCTGAATCAGTTTTGCTTGAATATTAAAACAAGCTTTGTGAAAGTTCTGTGTTTCAACTTTCAACCTTAGCTTTTCATTGTCTTTGGGGAGTTCTGTCTACTGTGGTTATGTCTTGGACAGGATGTCTTGGCCTGGACAGGCATACTCTGTGCTGGGTTAAAAACTGGCTGGATGGCTGGGCCCAAAGGGTCATGGTGAATGGAGTTAAATCCAGTTGGAGGCCGGTCACGAGTGGTGTCCCCCAGGGCTCAGTGTTCGGGCCAGTTTTGTTCAACATCTTTATCAATGATCTGGACGAGGGGATCGAGTGTACCCTCGGCAAGTTTGCAGATGACACTAAGCTGGGAGGAAGTGTTGATCTGCTTGAGGGTAGGAAGGCTCTACAGAGGGACCTGGACAGGCTGGACCAATGGGCTGTGACCAATTGTATGACGTTCAACAAGGCCAAGTGCCGGGTCCTGCACTTGGGCCACAACAACTCCATGCAATGCTACAGGCTTGGGGATGAGTGGCTGGAAAGCTGCTTGGCGGAGAGGGATCTGGGGGTGTTGATCGACAGCCGACTGAATACGAGCCAGCAGTGTGCCCAGGCGGCCAAGAAGGCCAATAGCATCCTGGCTTGTATCAGAAATAGTGTGACCAGCAGGACCAGGGAAGTCATCCTTCCCCTGTACTTGGCACTGGTGAGGCCGCACCTCGAGTATTGTGTTCAGTTTTGGGCCCCTCACTACAAGAAGGATATGGAGTTGCTGGAGCGTGTCCAGAGAAGGGCAACGAAGCTGGTGAAGGGTCTAGAGCACAAGTCTTATGAGGAGTGTCTGAGGGACCTGGGGTTGTTTAGCCTGGAGAAGAGGAGGCTGAAGGGAGACCTTATCACCCTCTACAACTACCTGAAAGGAGGTTGTAGTGAGGTGGGTGTTGGTCTCTTCTCCCAAGTAGCAAGTGATAGGACAAGAGGCAATGGCCTCAAGTTGCGCCAGGGGAGGTTTAGATTAGATATTAGGAAAAACTTCTTCACGGAGAGGGTTGTCAGGTATTGGAACAGGCTGCCCAGGGAAGTGGTTGAGTCCCCATCCCTGGAGGTATTTAAAAGACAGGTAGACGAGGTGCTTAGGGACATGGTTTAGTAGTGGACAGGTACGGTTGGACTTGATGATCTTAAAGGTCTTTTCCAACCAAAAGATTCTGTGATTCTGTGATTCTTTGTTTTTCCCTATTTGTTTGTACGTAGCAATTTTTCCTATTTCCTTGATGATAGACCTCTATTTTTTCACTCTAGAGTCAAGAAACATGAACATTTCTCGGTAGAGATGGTCATACCCAACTAGTTCATCGCTACACACACTTCCATCTTGTCAGTTTTCAATTAAACTTTCAATAAAGGTTTCTGATTTTTTCAGAACAGAAATTTTCAATGAATGCTGAAGGTCAAATCCAGAAATGACAGAAAGGATTGTTACAGCATCTCTCATTACAACTGAGCATGGTTCTTTAGAGAGACTGGCTGAGCTGGGAACCATGTTTCTTTTTTTGTGTCCGTTTTTCAGATTTCCTCATTCCATTTTGTATTTCAGATTTTGTCCTTTTCTATGAAACTTATTTTCTAGCTGTTTCAAAGTCTAATTATTAGCTATGGTTCCTCAATAGGAGAGAAGCTTTGCAGGGGTTGTATGATATGTAAGTCAGGACAGAATAAAGGAATGCACGAAGATGATTTTTTTCACAAAGACTAAAAAAAACACTGCAATTATTTTACTGTAGCTTTTATTTTAACTCAGTAACAGAAGACAAAAGAGTAAAAGGCAAACAGAAATGATAAATATACTTGGCTTTCTTGGGTGTTGGGGAGCATCTAGGCTGTCTTTTTATCATTGATATATTTCTGAAAAGTCAATTGGTTTCTCTCTTCCCTTTTATTATAGGCTCAGGTCATTGCCTTTTCAAGTTAAATCCATAGGCTGAAATTTTGAGGAGGATATCTCACATGATCTCTTGCACAATTTCTGTCGTTTTATGCTGTTGGGAAGGCTTGTTCCCCAGTGCAGCATCCTGCCAAGTGGATCAATATTGGAGATTGATTTGTCAGAGGCTGTGTCCAAGCCCTTCGCTGACATTAGCTCTCAGTGTACCTCTTGTTTGGATTCCTGTCCCTGGCACCAGGCATCCATTGTATTTCAGGGTTGCTCTTTCTCCATGTCTGAATAAAAAAGGGTAATGAGAAGTGTTTGTATTTTCAGTGACAGCAGTGTGAATAACATCCTGAAGTCTCTTTTCTAAGTAATCCCTATTTGTATCTTTCACATTCCTCTCTTATCCCACCTCAGTGCTTATTTTAGACTCAGAGTTCGTTCTACATCAGGTCTATAGAAAGAAAGAGAGATAAAATAATTCAGAGAAGGTCCTTTTCATAAGTGGATATGGATAGGAAGACATTCTTTTCCCTAGACACTATCATTTAAACTGGTTAAACACATTTTTTCAGATTTTTTTCAAATACTTCATGTTTAGATTAAATGCTTAGGCAAAAATGACTGAGGCTGGCAGATGAAGCAGAAATAAAAGGCTTGAAATGCGTTCTTCAAATAGAGGAAAATCATGCTACAATTCCCTAGAAATATACCACATATTCTTTATAGTATTAAAGGTCATATATATCTGGCAGACATTACTTATGTATTTAAAAATGAATACATGTTCCTTTGAAATGCAGTGATGGGGTAGTGTTTAATTTTTTAACAGGGCTGTTAAAGGTTTTGATAAAAAATAACCAACAGTGCAGTTTCAAACCACAACCCTCCCTTCATAAGGGAGTTTATTCAGAATATTTTCAAGATTTCTATTCACTGGTGTATAAGATCTGCACCTTCCAAAGACCTGAAAGGAATTTCTGTCCATCTGCTATTTCCCTCTATGTTCTGTGTTTAGTACATATCAGAAGGTAAGTTTTGGAAAAGAACAAATGGACTCAGTTTATACATCTGTGCAGTGAGATTTGGTGTTAGATACACAGCTACTGAAGTACTTTTACAGAGCCTGAGTAGTTAGTGTTTGTGATTGGAGTGTTGGGGGGTTTTGGGGGAGAGGAGAATTGCATCCTGAACTCTTTCAGTCCTGATATTGTTAGACAATTTTTTTTTTTTTTTAGAGAAGAGATAAGTAGAAAGTGAGATGGAGATGGCAGAAATATTGTTTGTCCACTCTGGTAGATAAGCCTAGGTAAAGCCAAGCCATACAACGGTGTGCTTCAAGAACTATGGGGTTTTGCAGACTGTTCTAGTGTGTTAGTCTTTGTGTATGCCGTTTACACCATGCATAAATCTATCCCA
This sequence comes from Balaeniceps rex, assembly GCA_013401315.1. Lineage (NCBI taxonomy): Eukaryota > Metazoa > Chordata > Aves > Pelecaniformes > Balaenicipitidae > Balaeniceps > Balaeniceps rex. Next base: position 117,916 of record VYZW01031261.1, on the reverse strand, counting down.
CAGAGAATGAAATGGCCAAGACAACAAACTAATGATTTGATCCTCCCACTGCAAAGCTAATTTCAGCATTCACTCAAAAGCTATATCTAAATGCTTAGTGAGGAAGTTTGGTAAATTAATTTGCAGAAGTTCCATCACAAACTTGCGCTCATCAAACCCACAAATATCAGATTATAGCAAGAATGCATATACTGGGCAGATTATTTTGGTTTGAATAACTGCAATTTTTTTTGAGTCTTCTGTCTAAAAGTCATTCTTGGTTTTCTTGGAAGTGGTTTTGATACTTAGGTGCATACCAACCATGTTAGTATTCAACAGTACTAGTTGCATAGTAATATTGTTAATGGTTTTAAGCTAAACTGAAAGAAAAGTTACACATTGCCTTAAGGTAGCTATGACACCAAAAATGAGCTTTTTAAGAACTAAAATTAAGAAATTATACTAATGTAAAATAAATATTAATATGAAGCTCCTATATTAGCTAGGTGAGATTTAGGTCCATGAATCTTATGTGTTTATCTCATCAGTGTATCAACCACAGAATTTCTGACTGTCTTTAAGGAATCAATAAAAAGATATGCGTGCCATTTTCCCTTTCCTTATTTTTAATTTTTTGTATTTGCCTTTTTAAAGTTTTATATTTTACAGTATTTAAAATTTGCTTTCATTGTTATGTATGTGTGTCAGTTAATAGCTTTAACAGTCATCAAGAAAAAGCCAAACTTTCTCTAGAGAAAAATCTTTACAGGTAGGGAATGAGGAACTCTGGCCTGAACCATTCACTAAACAAAATGCTGTGTTCCAGAGGGTGATTAGTAAAATGTTCATTCTGCTCCATGACAATACTGCTTGCTAATGGACACTCACAATTTTTGAGTTGTTTGGAACACTTCCATCTTTACTCCAGATGCAAAGACTGCCAAAATCTGCCAACCGTTAGCTGAGAGGATGAGAGTACATTTTTTGTTGTTTGAACTTGTCCCATACAAATCTGGCCTTAGCAAAAAAGAAGACTGACATGTAGTGAGGAGGGTTTGCTTATACTCAGGTCAGTCCAAGCTTCTCTCAGAGATACTGATGTCTTTTTTTTACTGTGCATACTGTTATACACATCAACTGCATGTTAAAAGAAGAATGAAATTCCTTCACCAGCTTATTCTTCTGATTATTGAACTGGCAGAGGCTCAAGTGCTTCTTAACACTGTAGTAAGAATCTCGTCATCTATACCTAAAATTTAATGTAAACTGGTGTAATAGGTATTTGAAAGATTATGTTTAAAAGTACTGTGTTAGAGTCCAGCTGTGAAAGCATCATTTCAGACACAAATCAGTAGGAAGCATTTGCTTGTCTAGAAATGATCACAGGAGTCCTTTGTAGTCCTGGAAGTATGCTCTTGTGATTTTGTGGGGATACTGCACTACGTACTGGAGAGTGGTTTGGTAATGTCCAGAGACAGCACAGGTTTTTTCATATAGGAGAATAGCTGCAGATTGTATGAAATGAGTATCAGATATTAATTTGAGTCTTTTTTTCTAGAGTCCAGATTTGTGTTTCTAACAGAATGTTAGACTTGCTTGGAAAGTGAACATTACACAGCATTTGCCACAAAGTGGTACATACATGGAATAGGAAATAGTTACAAAATCTTTATGTAGCATCGTTTGATAAATGCTGGCTTTTTATCACATTGATTATATTAAAAATACTTTATAATAGTTTCCTGTTTTTTCACTTGTTTTGTATGGTAATCATCACAGGGATATTAATGATCATTAGTAGAATAGATTTGGCTCAGGAGGGAACATGGTATCAGTGAATACAGCACTGGGATGCAAAAGGCATGGATTGTATTTTCCTTCTCATAATCACTCTGTAAATGGACTGGGACGAATTAATTTAATCTCTGTGCCTTGGTTTCCCTTCATACAAAATTGAGATCCCAATACTTCCTTTGAAAAATTCAATGAGGTCTATAGAAAGATAAGTTATTTAAGAACTATGTGAGATTTTATTGCTATCGTGGTAAATGGAAGGAGAAGGTGTTCATGATTGTTCACACCAAACCTTGGTTTATTCCCTGTTTCCATCTTCTAAATGGGATGTTCTGCAAATAAAGATTTCCAGCATGGATTGGATGCAGAGATTAGAATTACCTGTGGCTCAGTCAGAGATTTATCAGTGGGATCTTTCAAGGCTGCATCTCAGATTCTCTCCTGCTTATTCAGCTTCCTAAGCAGTTGCCATGCATCAGATCTGTTTTTTTGAAATGTTGCTGTTTTGATTTAGTGGTATTTCATGTCTGCTTTTTTCCTATTTTATATCTCTTGTAATTCTTTTTGTATATGTTGGAAGACAGTGAAGAAGCGGGACCTTTGAAATTCTTTATTGATGGAAACATTACAAAAACTTAAGATATATATTCTAATCATTTATGTGCAGGGGTATTTGTCAAAGGAACCTGTAGGACTTATCACTCACTTCTGTTGAATTTCAGTGGGATTTCAAAGTCTTACTCCCTCAGGCTCATCTTTCCACTTCTTTATACTTCAAACATCAATCTTATCATACATAGCAACTATTTATTGGCAAAGCCCCTCAGACAGAAACCACAAGGAGGCTCTTAGGGCAATTGTTTTCCTTGAATTGCCTGATATTTATAGCCAGATTTCATATATTCCCCCTGCTTCAAGCACACTGTTCCTGCTGCTCCTGATTCTCCATGATTTTCTGCGTTTTGTGACTTTCCTTGGCCTACAACTGAACTGATAGCTAACTTGGAATTTGTAAATAGGATTTTAAGTCACATGATATTTAGCAAATAAAACAACATATAAATCAGCAAATAAAACAGGACAACTGAATGTGATCTATCACAGAGAAATGGGCAAATTACTTGTCATGAGGCAGTGTCTCTGGCAGTGATGAGAGACAGTGAAAGATCAGGTATAATGTCAACGAAATACAAGTTTCAGAAGTGCATAATTTTGTATTTCA
>VYZW01031261.1:45700-105361 GCA_013401315.1 Balaeniceps rex | reverse complement strand
TCTCTGCTGGGCCCAGGAAAGGGAATATTTTCTTGAGGAAACCAGTTAATATCTTTAAATTCTGGCTGGTTTTACATTAATGGCAGCCACCACAAGTTACAAAACAGGTGATACGCTGCCACTAAGGACATCGTTAACCAGATGAACATTGTCAGAGCACAGTGCAGACTCTCCATAACCCTGACATATCCCTTTTCCTTGGAGCTTGGAGCAAATTAAACCAAGCCTGTGTTTCTGATGATGTTTCCACACTAGTGGGAAATCTTATCTATGGAGATAAAAGATCATTAGAATTAATAATATTTGTATCATGGAGCCTTTTTTGCCCCCTAACTTTTATATTTATAATACATAATACAGCTTAACTAACTAACACCAGAGATGTTAGCTGAAATCAGCTACTAATATTATTTACATATATGTGCGCAGCAAGGTATGTTTGATTTATAAGGTGTGGGAGGAAAAAAGACTCTTATGTAGCCTCAAAACAACTTAAAAACCCTGTAATAATGAAACTGATACTCAAGCCAAGAGGCTACTTTATAGTACGATTTTGTTTGAATTCCTAAGCTGGAAATCCTTCTGACTAGGTATATTAGACTTTGTGTGAACAGTTTCTTTTTTTTTCTCTAGGTTGGTTGGTTGTGGTTTTTTGCTTACTAATTTGTGCTTTGTTCTCTGCCCATGGTTTCTGGTTTTCTAGTAAACAGGAGAATTCAAACTGTGAGCAATGTGATTTTGGAGAAGCTGTCTTTTATTTCCCCATAGTCACCTGTGCTACAGCCTGTTGGCACATCCAGGGGACTCTTATTTCTGTTCATTTTGAATGGCTTCACACTCATTTTATTCCTTTACCTAGAACTTATTTCTAGACTACTGTGCATTTTTCAGCTTTTATTCTGGGATAGAATTTGAATGATGAATAGTGGTGAAAATAAACAGGAATCCTGAGGATTTTGGTTTAGCTGAGGCAAGTCTACCAGTGGTATATATTTGTCACAGTTCTTCATATGCTGCTAATCTTACATTGCTAGGGTGATCATCGTCCTGTACAAATGTCCCAGGGCTTTTTTATACATAAGAGAAAAGCCAGACTGAATGTATTGGAGAAGCTGTAGCTTAACGGATTGCCTTTCTTTATCCTTATCAAATAGTCTAAATAACAGTGGTGAGGATGGGGACAAATCAGCAATTGGCAATACTGCTGGTTTGCATTAAAACAGAGGTCTTCTTGTGGGAAGCTGGAAAGATAGAAGGGAAGTGTTAAAAATCTCTACATGCTACCCACCTGCTAGATTTTGTTAGTCATGCAATTTATGGCTAGTTGCATGAAGACGCTTCTTTCTGTGCCTCCAGAGATTTCTTAAGTGAAAATGTTTGCAGCCCAACAGAAATGCTGCTTTTTTTTTTCACTTCACTACAGGTATGGTAAGACTTCAAATGTACTTCTCTCAGTCAATGAAAATGAACACACAATTTCTTCCATCAGTGGTTTACTCTTTTCCTTTCATACTCCATTTGTTAGTAGGGTATTAGACTGGAAAAACTTGCAGGACATACTCAATATTTTTTTTGTACCTATTGGCGAGGCATTAATGCTATTTAAAGTACGGTGTTGATTTCCTTTCATTCTAGTTTATTTTGACAGACCCTAGGCTAAATGTATGTTTGATCGTGAACGCACTGAGAGAGCAGCCTGCTTAATGTCAGCATGTCCCACAAAAAGATGCCAAGGAGTGAAATTTAAGAGGGTACGCAGGGCAAAGCACAGAACCACTACAATTTTGTTAAGGGTATTGTCACTGAACCTGGCTTCCCATATTTAGGTATGAATTTCAGCTAATAATAAAATGCTTGTGATACACTCCCAAAGTGGAGAGTGGGGACAATGGAAAGTCAGAACAATATTGGAATGAATTTTCAAAAATGTTGTGTGTCCTAAATCTTGCAAATTGTTGTTCTTTTCATCTGGTTTACCACGAGTTTTAGGATACATATAATATCTAATCTCTGACAAGTTTTTTAACAGTGTAGAAGAGATGTTGTTTGTAATTTAATAGCAATAAATTGTGGTTAATAAGATCACGAGTGCCCTGTTCCCATGCTGCAATAGGCATTTTATTTTAAATGGCCAAACATATTTTTTACCATATCATTTTAAGGTTTTGGGGTGGTTTTTTTTTTTTTTTGAAAAATAAGTAGCTCTTCTAATTCTATGAGTTTAGATGGAAGCTGTTTAATTTAAATTGCTGACAAAATATTTTGTCTTATTTCCCACAGATGCATACACAACTTCAGAAGTGACATACATTTGGACTTATAACGCTTCAGATTCAGTGCAGGTGGCACCAGATGGCTCAAGATTGAATCAGTATGATCTTTTAGGCCAAACAATTGGAAAAGAGACAGTTAAATCAAGTACAGGTTAGTAAAAGATATTTTGAAGAAAAACTGCACTCACTCGGCTATGAAGAACATAGGCATTGCTGGTGGTGTTAGAAGGCTACTGAAAAAAACTGTTGCAAAATGTGAGATATTAGGCATAGTCTATTAATGTATGGTACAAGTAACACATAGCAGCACTTTACTGGTTCTTTCAAGTTAGTAAGTAACTGGTGATAGCAGAGGTGAACTTGTCGCCAGTGACTGTTTTTTAGTTCTATTTGGAGCTCAGTCTTGAATTCTAATGTTTGTAAGCCAAGACTGGGATAATTGTTTAATTTCATATGGTAAATGACACTTTTTGTCTACTAAATGGTGAAGCATGCAAGTTTCAACCATTTTTGCCTTCCGTCATGTTTTTGGCATTAAACACTGAATTATTCTACCACACTCTAGACTGTGTTCCTACATGTGCCAGGCTGTGATGGACCCCCATGATTGCCTTTTGACTGTAGATTAAGTTCTCAGGGTGCCTTTGTGTGAACGCAGAAAATTGTTTACGTGCAGAAGCCTTCAGGACTGAAGTTCTTGTCAGGGCATGCAAGAGTTCTTGTAAGTTCCTGAACACTGATCTTTCCTGGAGCTCAGTGGAAATAAGATGTAGTTGTACCCAAAAACTTTCTTATATTCTGTAGGATGCTTTCTACTACAAAATACGTTCTGTGCAATTTAACCCTAGCACATTTGGCTCACATAAACATATCAACCTTTCTTTTACCAAAGAAATGGACTTTCTTAATATGATAACCTTTTGCTTCATTGTATTTTGTTTGTTTGTGGCACCTAGGTGAATATACAGTAATGACGGCTCATTTTCACTTGAAGAGAAAAATTGGTTATTTTGTCATTCAGACTTACCTCCCCTGTATCATGACTGTCATTCTCTCTCAAGTGTCATTCTGGCTGAACAGAGAATCTGTACCTGCCAGGACAGTCTTTGGTGAGTATACTGAGTAGCATTAGCTTTGCTTGCAACAGCTGAAGCTGTTACGAAGCATTTCTGAAGTCTGCTTGGTTAAAGGCCTTTTTCGTTCAAGTTAGTGTGTTTGTAGAATGTGATACTATTTCTAGTCCAAACAGCTTTCAACTGCAGCTTACAGATACCCTGAGAATCCCAAAGTTTTTGGAAATTAGCACATATGAGAGAACTGCCCATATATCCTTGACTCTTTTAAGAGGAAAAAATTTTCACAGAATGGAAAAAGATGATAATATTTCTATTTTAAAAGTAAATTTAGATTATTTTCAGAAATGTCTTACTTACCTTGATATTAACCAAATATGTTGGTACTTGGTAGATAAACACATTTCTAAACATATTTGTAAATTAAGCAAATTAAATTTGAATTAGTTGAATTATTTGAATGTGTTAATCTTTGCAAGCTGCAGTTCTTTAAAAGAAACCCTATTCCGGGGGTCTGGGCAAAACTTTCTCACTAATTCAAATTAGAGTGTACTATAAGGCAGCGAACAGCTTCAGCAGCACAAAATAATGGTGTTTCTCTTAGAATAAGGTTTTGCTCTCTTCTTTATTAAAGCAAAGTAACAACTGTCTTTCTTATTTGCATAACTTAACGTTCTTTTAATTTGTTTGCTTTTAAAGAAAAAGAGACTAGCACAACAAAAAGAAAGTAATGTCTCCGTGGAATCAGCCATCAGAAATGCTGCATAAAATCGTATGATTAGTCATCAGTAAACACCATGCAGTCTTCAAAAAATAGGCCAAACTCAAATGCATATCAAGTATGATGCACAACAAAGCACTTACTGTCTCTCCTTGTAGAGAAAATGCCACAGAAAGCATCGTGAAAATTGCAGGTTTGAATATGAGCCTTATTGAAGTCAGATGAAATGGGTCAGTGGTTTTAGTGGGACCAGAATTCTGCCATGTTTTCCCAGGCAGTTATCAGGCAGATTTTTTTTTTCTTTCTTCAAAATCTGTGAATTTTTCCATTTCTGCTTATCAAAATGCACATTCCTGTTTTCCAGCCTTGCAAGTGCACTGTCAGATCCTTCTATATCTCTGTCTTTGCCCTTTTCTGTACCCCCTCCTATACATTTAGGACAGTGCAACTTGTTTGTCCAAAAAAAGTCTCACATCCTCTCTTCCTAAAATGCACTTTCTGTTACTGTGTCGTTGGTAACAAGGCACTACATCAGTAATAAGGCACTAGGATAATTTTCCTGGAATGATTTGTTCCTTCCTGCATACCTCTTTCTTGTTGTTGATTTATTTTTTGTTTATTTATTTTTTTTTTAAATAAGTAATATCCACATGGCAGCCTGCTGCTTTACTCTCCTGGGTGTTTAGCATAATATGGATAAAGAACAGTGTCCTGTTTCAGGATGTCTTGAGGGAACTGGATAGGATGGCCGCAAGAACAGAACCACACCACCCTGTGACATAAAATCTAAAATCTGTTTACTAAGCATAATGGGTATATCGAGGACATAGCAATTTCTATGCTAGTATTTTATTTCTGCTGCACAGACATGCACCTCATGCACCAGTCATGGCTCTGTCCCCTCCAGGTCAGCTTAGACTGGCACCCTGAACCCAGGGGAACAAGACATGTCCAGGCTCTGCCTGATGGAACAGCCTAGCCCCCTGTCCTGGTTTCAGCTGCGACAGAGTTAATTTTCTTCCTAGTAGCTGGCGTAGTGCTGTGTTTTGGATTTAGGATGAGAATAATGTTGATAACACACGGATGTTTTAATTGTTGCTAAGCAGTGCTTACCCTAGTCAAGGACTTTTTCAGCTTCCCATGCTCTGCCAGGTGCACAAGCAGCTGGGAGGGGGCACAGCCAGGACAGCTGACCCAAACTGCCCAAAGGGCTATTCCATACCATATGACGTCATGCTCAGTATATAAACTGGGGGGAGTTGGCCGGGGGGCAGCGATTGCTGCTTGGGGACTGGCTGGGCATCGGTCAGCAGGTGGTGAACAATTGCATTGTGCATCACTTATTTTGTATATTCTTTTATCATTATTATTATTATTATTATTATTATTATTATTATTATTATTTCTTCCTCTGCTGTTCTATTAAACTGCTTTATCTCAATCCACAAATTTTACTTTTTCTGATTCTCTCCCCCATCCCACTGGGGCAGGGGGAGGGTGACCGAGCAAGCAGCTGTGTGGTGCTTAGTTGCTGACTGGGGTTAAACCATGACACCCCCGCATGCAGCATTTGCACCTCAGGCTTAACCTTCTGCACTGGGTTGGATGTCCCCTGAGGAGCTATTTCTTAACATTCTTTTACACTCTAGATGAGGTTGTCAGCATAAGCTGCCAATGGCCTCTCTAATCATGTGCCACAGGCGAATCTCCCAGTCTATCTCCATACCTACTGGCAGCAGTTGTCACTGGGATTTCTGATACGCCCTGGTCTCCTGCCTAAATGTGTTACAAAAATGTGAAGTTAGCCACAGTTTCATAACAAAGTTCATCTATTGCTTCTTATTGTTTTCTGACTCATACTGAATTATTCTTGACACAGCTGGGCAGGTACACTCAGGGTCTCATTTGGATGATATTTTCAGGTAGACTCCACCCAATGATACATGAAGCCCATACTACAGCTAAGGTAATAAAACTAGCTACTTCCAGCAGGGAATATAAAAATTGCGGGAGATTTTACTTTACATTTTTATTGATCATACTTAATTTTTAGTTTTTATATGGAGTAGTCACTTGCTAGATACCCATCTTTGCATTGTATAATAAATATATCAGTATTAAAATATGATTAAGTAGAAAGTATTAGTTTTGATAAAGTGTTTTTCAGAATCAATGAGAAATTTATTTCAAGTACCGTCTTGAGAGCAACCAAGTCCTAGAAAGTTCCTTTCAGAGAAACATAACTCCCAGTTATTCAAAGGACCACTTAGCATTTGTTATTTCATGTTTGAAATAAGTTACATTTTTTTCCCCTTTCTATTCTCTTGCAATGTAGTTTCAAGTTCTAGGTTAGCATTAAGGGCTTGGTATAATGAGGCTTCTTTTATAGTTGAGCTCTTTAATCCCTTTCCTTTATGGCATCTATTTAATATTGTTGACCTAAGCTATCCCAAATGAATTATGGTCTAATGTTATATTGTTTCAACTTTGCTTTAAATTATTGGAAGAAGAAAGTTTTATCATCATTAATTAAATAAGTCTTGAATGTCTTTTCTCTAGCAGATAAATTTGAAAAGCATTTGATTGCATTTTTAATGAAAGGGAATAAGCCTGGTTCATAATGCCTTCATTTAGTGCAAGATTACAATCTGTTTCATTTAGTAATGTGTTTATTGTTACGCATTTAGTGTCAACAATATTAGCAAAACTAATCTTGTGCAGCTTATTGAATTCTTGCTTCATTTTTAATGGGTCATAACATTTAGAAGCATCACATATATTTGTATAGCAGCATTAGATGCAGGTGACAGAAAAATCAGAAATTAGTTTTGTTAGTGCTACAGTTATCTATATGTTTTAACTCACACAGTGTAGGAATGAGAATGTTAAAATGAATATAGTCAGATATATATTCTTTGATACCCGAAGCAGGTGGGAACAAAAATTAATAGTTGTATTATTTTTTAGTATATTGTCCAAGATGTAGAATTTTAAATTCACATAGCTATGTTCTTTTGTCAGGACTCTGTTGTCTGTGATCATTTTATTCTTATGCGGCATTCCTATCCCTGTGTTTTGCTTGTTCTTGGTTTCTCTTTTCTGAACCTATATAAATTTATGTACATTTTTAAGCAAAAAGCCATTTAGACCTGAAATAGACAGACTTTTAAATTGTGCAACTACAGAAAGGGGAACTTAAGAAAAGTTCAGATTTGTTCTCTGGTTATTTTTACATGGGAATTGAATAACGTAGACCCTTCCTTTTGAACAATTGTGTATATACAAAGTACCTTTTCCCATTTTCTTGAAAAAAATCTCAACTGTCTTTATTTACTTCTCCTTTCATGCTGCAGATTATTTTTTGTGCCTTTAGAGATATCCCACCACTCACAACTTTCAGTCTATAATTTCTTAATTGGGAATAACTGCTAACTGTAGACATAACACTCTAGTAGTGTCAGTGGGCAAGCATACCTGGAAAACTGTAGCCCTTAGTTAGAGACTGAGCTGGCTGCAGATGAACTAATATGTCGTCTCAGCTCAGTGGTGTGCCAAGGCACTAGCTCATGTTCCAGTAGTGGCATAATGACGTGTGACTTTTACTGGAGCTGGAGTAAACAGCACTTGCCATTCAGCTTTGGGAATTAGTTTGGCTGTCAATTGATGGGGAACTCTGTTCCATTGCTCGGTATTGGTACAGTGAAGCAACACGAGCACCGACTTCACAATATGTATATGTAGCTTAACCAACTGACTGAATGTAACTTTTCTGGAAATAGATTATGTTATGGTCCTTGGCCTACCATGCTATTTAAAAAGGCTTCTGGTCTTTTTTGTTGTTCTTTTAGTAAAAAAGGGTAGACAGAACACTTGAGCTATTTTCTTCAATCTTTCTCTCAATGGTTGTTCAGACTTATCTCTCTGCGTCTAAGCAGAATCAATGTACACTCCTTTTGTATTGTATTCTCAAGTAATACATATACATCGCATAAGTAAAAAAGAAATGGTACAGTGTGTAGCCAAATGTTAAGGTATAATACTTTAAAATTACACTATCTCCAGAATTTTTAAGCTTTTGTTTAAATCTCCAACGTTTTACTCTTGGAGTGATAAAACGAAGTAGTAATCTGTATCTCTGTAAAAGGGACAAGTCTTTTCTTTCTGCTATGTTATTTGTATTTATAAATCTATTTAGGTTTTGGACCAGGTTGAGTGATCTAATTACCTAACAACATTTGCAATTACTGCTAAGAAAAAAAGAATGAGTGAAATAGAGCAATGGAATTACCTTCCTAATTAAAATAAAAGTAATTTATCAATCCTTTTGTGATATGTTCTTCAACCATTACGTGTATCTTTGCAAAGTGCTGTGATGAAAAGATAAAATTGTAGGAGAAATGGAACACATTTTGTGTTGTTTGTAGGAGAAATGGAACACATTTTAAGCATTTTGTACAAATTATTTGCAAAGCTGAAGTACCTCTTTTGTTACAGAAATGTCCTTTGGTAACTCATTATTTAGGCCTTTTACTTTAATTTTCAAAGGAAATGTCCACATTCTAACACAAGAAGTCTAGAACATGATTTAGTTGATTAAAATCTGTTCAAATTAGAAAAATCAGTTGATACACAAGAGGTGAAATTAGAGTCCGAAAGAACTTGTCCCTGTCAAGGAGAGCCTGACTTTTGCACACAAACGTGGGCATAAACTAGTCATCATGACACATCTTACCTTTAATATTTATGTGCTAGCTCCTCCAATTTCCACTGTGTGCTTTTAGTTAGGCATTTCTAGCTTTTCAGTTTACCTCTTCCGCTGTTGCATGACAGTGCCCTATACCATTGAGTGACAGAAATTGTTTGCCCAGAGGTGGCTTTCTAACTTTAAACATATCTTGAATGGTATCCATCTGCCCTGAAATCCAAAATATGACAGAGCTGGTATTTTCCACATATATAAGTTTAGTGCCAGTGAAAGTGTTGAATTTACAGCCCTGGAGATGGATATCCTCTCTCCAGTGAACAGATGCCATTTCAAAAGCAACACCATAAAAAAAATCCTGGGCAACCTCCAGTCTTGGCCTGAATGGATAAACCTGTAGTGATAGAAGATATTTAGCTTTTATAGGCATGCACTGCTGAGAACAAAAGTTGTAATGATGTCGGGGTATATTTACTGTCAAGTACAAAATGCTTGGTCCTCTTCAGCGGCAGGAAATGTCAATGGTTTATTTTTTGGATCCTTTTTAAAGAGAAATTGATGACTGCTCATGGGCTCTTACAAGATGATACCTGTACATGTCCTTCTGGCACCCGTTCAGTGCCACATCTGCTGGGTGCTGGGCTACAGAAGATAGTTCTTGACCTGTATATAAACTGTGGTCTTTCTACATTATATTGAGATATCATGCAGTCTTTACGTAGCCTGTTAAATTATTTCGGCTGTTCAGAGTAGTATATGATTTAGGGCAGAAGATTGTTTTCCTCTAACATTTTGACTACCTCATTGTAGGGGGACAATCTACTCACTGTTTTTAATACCAATTTTAGTTCACTAGTGTTATGAATTAGATAATGCAATGAGGAATGTTTTTGATCTGGTCAGTGTGTGGGTTTTGTGGGGTTTTACATTAAATCTTTGTGAAATAAATGTATTTTGTTTTACAAGTTGACCATATTCCTCCACATTAATAATTTTTCAGTCCTCTCAGGTTTAGCAGTGACAAGGAGGCAGGCTATTTCCATTCAGTCCTTTTTTGTAAAGAAGACTTGATGATACTGATTTTTCAAATTAACTATGGTGTGCAAAATCATCTGTCTTTTGACTGAAGAAGAATAGCAAATATAAAAATATTAGAGATTCCTAAACTGACAGGTATCACAGATTAAATTTTCTGTCCAATTTTTTCCCACTCAGTTCAGGTTAAATGCCTGTGGTAGCATGAACATCACTGAATTTATAGAGTGAAGGAATAAATGAAAATGTGTTGGCAATTGTCTGACAATGTGCTGTTTGATTAGCATGTGGGTAACAAAGTGGTGTGGCTTGCTGAACTTTTTAGAGAAATTGTCAACTGGTAGCAAGATACAAGATGTAAATCCATGATGTTTTAATTGAGACTAGATAAGGTCAGCAGTTAATCTTAAATTAGACTTCTGAAGAAGCCAATGGGGCTTCCAGAATATTAGTTTAAAGGTAGGACTTAAACAGAACAGTACCTTAGCAACTGTATATATTTACATGTGGATAAGGTCACCTTATCTCTGAGAAACAATCACTTTACTGATACTTCTGTATAATTAAAATGATTTGTCTGCAGCTCAGGACCAGTGTTAAAATTTAAATGTAAGATAGACTGCCTTTTCCCTGAGGTGCTGAAAATAATTAAGCCATATGTTGTGGAAGTGTTAGGAGAGAATAAGTTCTTTACAAAATATATTGTCTACATGTTTTCATGCAATGTAGTATGATACCTGCTTCCTTTTCATTGTATAGGCTAGTAGATGCCAACAGTGTCATGGCTGATTCCAGACCAAATACACTTCTTTACTTTACAGAGGCTGAAAAAGAGCTATTAGAGAATTATGTTTGCTAAGGTGTCTGGATACTGTGTGACTCAGACGGATGTTTCTGTGCCCTGTTTTCCCTGCTGCACAGGCCTTTGGAAGCACATCAAGGGAGAGCAGTGCTGAGGCTGAGTCCACTTAGCTTTGCTCTGTCATCCTTTGTAGCATCCTCAGAGATGGAGATTTTTTACAGGAGGGATAGAAATTGCAAAGCCTGAAGAGGTCCGAGTAGGTGTAATTGCTGCCTCTCTTCTCTCTCACACAATGGTTAAAAATGCTTCTCTTGTAGCAGAAGGAAAATTAGAGCTAGGTCGATCCTGCAGAACCCAGGTGACAGATTGCTGACAGGGGAGGATCTGGCTTAGGGAAAGTGGCTTTACTTTCTCTTGGGAATCCTCTTACAACAATTTTATGAGTGTGTAGTTGTTGAAGCCATGATGTGCTGTTACTAGTATTTCTGCCATGGCATCTCCTTTGCCTGTCATAATGGAGTGTAAGTTTGCTGATCTGTGCTAAGTATATCACTTTGCGTTGCTTTTCATTCTGGAGACGTATTTAATGGCATGCCACAAAGGGAATAGTTTAGTTTGTATAAGTGTGATTCACCCTGAGGTGGAAGAACCGATTTACTTAATGAATGGAGACTGCTTTTGTGGCTGTGGGTTTCTTGCTTGCTAGAACTGATTCAGAAAAATGTTCTTCTCTTCCTTTCCTCCCATGTATCTTTTATCTGATTTTTTGGAGTATAATTCCTGGCTTCCTACTGGGTTTTCATTATGTACAAAGTACTGTGAAGTGCTTTCATATCTGCCACAGTGAAAGAACAATCTTCCTGGACCATCAAGTCTTGTTTTCTGACACATAATAGACAGTTATAATCTGGCATTTCAAGTCAATATGCTGTTCTAGAAAAAATCCATGTTACCTGAATGAAAACTTAGCCTGCTTATGTCTTCAACTATATCACTGGATGGTTAGTGAGACAGCTACTGGCAAAAAAAAGCCCCATTATTTCTAATAACAAAGGTCAATTTGTGTGGTACTGTTGGTAAAGATGGGTGCCAGACCTGCAGCCGCTGCAGTGAAGCCAGCCACCAAACATTAACATATTAATCATTATTACTGTAATGCTGTGAAATATTATGATTCCATTAAGGAACTGTTAATTTTGTCCATTACCTGTCCTGATAGCTAAAAAAAAAAAATATTTTCTATCTCCTGTAAGTAAAATCTTCAGCTGATTAAAAAAGGGAAGTTTAGACAACAAAATTGAACTAAAATACTTCATAAATGAAACTCCAGATGCAGCCTTTAATATGGTTCTGGCAGTTTGTCACCAACTTAAATAAGCAAATTTTCCACTGTGTTTCACAAACATACCATAATAATTTTTGGTTTGTATTTTTGTTAACATTCAAAGTCCAAGTAAAATTGTTGATGTTCTGTTTTTTTGTCCCCTTGCAGGAGTAACAACTGTGTTGACAATGACAACACTGAGCATCAGTGCTCGAAATTCACTCCCCAAAGTAGCATATGCAACAGCTATGGATTGGTTTATTGCTGTTTGTTATGCATTTGTATTCTCTGCATTAATTGAATTTGCAACTGTAAACTATTTCACAAAACGAGGATGGGCCTGGGATGGAAAAAGTGTAGTGAATGATAAGGTAAGCCCTAAGGAAATAGCCCTATTTCCTGTCAATTGCACTAAAACATCTGTAATATATTGTTTTTGATAAAATTTGCTATATTAAAAAAACCCCAACATGATGCTTTAAATCAAAAGAATGTAGATGTATTTTCTGTCCTGAACAAAAATATACCTGCCCTGATGTAGCTAATCTCACTTGGCCTCAGTAATCCAGATTTAGTTATCAAGCACATTGTTTTTTTTATGTTGGGAACTGACTTGTTTCCTGACCCCTCAGATGCAACTGTTTATCTGGTTATTCAGAAAATTTAATCCAGATTATATTGGTTGATCACTTTTTTATTATTTAATCCAATTGAGTTGGAAATAAGAGAAAGATTACAGAAAGATATATTGTATATTAATTTTCCTGGTAACTAAGGATCAGAAAAACAACTGAATGCCCATATATGTAAAAACTATTAATAACAAAATCTAGAAGTTTTGAATATTTTCAGTATTCTGAAACATATACCTAGTGATATGTAGACATTAATTTTTAAACTAATCTAAATAGCAGTTGTACAAATTCTGAGTACTTCTTCACCTATGATGTATTGATGTTCTGAGTGCGCAGAAACACAGTCATGCCTTAATTTTCTGGTACTCATAGTAGTGTAGCATTAAGTAGATAGCATGAAGAAATTTTAACCTGATAGAATTTCTTATTTCGTGAACAGAATAAACTGGTGATACACCTAAATTTGTGTCAAGCTTCACAGTTTATAATTTTAATAACACAGAACAAATGTTAAAGCTGACTTCTTTTTTTGCCTGACTTACTATGTTGCATAATTTTGTCCTATCACAGTCCCTGATTCTACCAATTGAAAAAGATTTCTTCTGACAAAGAATACTCTGATTTCTGTGGTTCTCCTTAAAATAGGATAGAATATTATTTGCTTCCTAGATGATAACAGTAGACATGAAGCAAAGTTTAATTAACTGGTGGTTTCTCAGCACTTTGAATGCATAAAGCACAATGCATAAAGAAGCAAAATGTTCAGTTAATGGTAAAGAAGGATTAGAGGCAATGAGTACATTGTTTATAATTCCCTGTGGCTTCCGGAAGGGCATGAAGTATCCATAGCTTCAGGATCTGTTCCCTCATGCTAGAAGTAGATACTGAATCACTACAAGTTTATCAGCATGTCACGAGTGAAGCTTTTCAGACTGGCACATTGCCCTGGCATCGTAACAACGTAGGGAGCCCTTATAAACTCTCTGGTCATCCTTTGGCTGTTTCTTTGAATTAATATAACAGTGCTGTCTCATGACCTTAGGAGTGGCAGCTGTTTAACAGCTAGGTAGTATTCCTTCCCTAGGAATGACAAAATTAGCCATTCCATTTTAAGATTTATATACCATTCACATGTCCAGTTCTCTATTTTCTTCAAACCAAATTAACAAAAAGCTAAACTTTTTAACATATTCATCGTTTCTCATACAAAAATATGGTTCATCTTTATTATGCAGGTCTCATTAATGGTATTACAGATATCTTTTAAAAACACACTAAGTGTGTCTGAAAGGAAGGAATTATAGGTCAATTAGAGTGTTCCTCTCATATTTTGATTTTGTAATTTGCTCTTATTTTTGCCGAATGCATCTGTGCATCTAAAGCCAGGCTTACTCTTCACCAAATAAAGAGAAATATGTTTCCTCAGTGACAGTCATCTGTGTTTGCATCATGTGGAAATTCCCATCTAAGTGCTGTCAACATGGAATTTTCACAGGAAAGCAGGTGCAGGGACAAGCTACATATTTGATCAGCCCTTTTTCACACTCCACTCAATAAGGAACAATGCTGAATTCCCACCCGCTCCCAGATTTTCTTTTTATGTGACATCATCTCCTGAGACAAGGTATTTGGCGCACAACATCTAACCATGAAGATCTTATCAAGATTTGTAGATGGACCTGATAAATATCAAATTGGAACTAATTTAAAACCAAAATTGGAAATTAGGTAGTTGCCTTCCAGTGGAAGTAAAAAATTGGAATGCACCTGTATGAGAAATGTCACAAGAATTCCCTTACTTGTGCCACTTCCATTAGGTTAAAAATCAAACCAAACCAATACGACAGCGGATGTTTTCTTATATGGGCCAGAAGTTAGCTATTTCTTCATCTGTTTAATTCTGTATTTTGTGGAAGAGATGGACTGAATCTAATATTTATTTGCCTGTTTCTAAATCATATATGGAGAGCCTTGCTTTCTGAAAAACTGAAATCCTTCCATTCTTTCCTGTAGGTTATTAGAAGTTCCTTAGTTTGGGATTGCTGCAAAACAGTGAATCAATTTATAGCATTACAGTCTTATTGCAGAGCTAGTCTGTGTACCTATATATATGTCTAAGAACTCAAGCCTCTACTCATTACCTGTACATCCCTGTATCTATCTATAGACATAGCCTCTCCATTGGACTGCCATTGGCTGAACTTTAGCCATTTGAAGGCATACGCAATCCTGTAAAAACACAGAATTGCTGAGGTTGGAAGGGACCTCTGGAGATTGCTGATTTTAACTCCCCTACTCCAAGCAGGGTCAGCTAGGCATGGTTGCTCAGGGTCATGTCCAGACGGTTTTTTAGTATCTCCAAGGATGGAGACTCCACAACATCTCTGGGTGACCTGTTCCAGTGCTCAGTCACTCTCGCAGTAAAACATGCTTTTTTGTATGTTTAAGTGGAAAATTCTGTATTTTAATTTGTGCCCATTGCCTCTTGTCCTTCCACTGGATATCACTGAGAAGAGTCTGGTCTGGTCTTCTTTACCCTCTCCCACCAGATATTTATGTACATTGATAAGATTCCCCCCAGCTTTCTCTTCTCCAGGCTGAACAGTCCCAGCTCTCTCAGCCTTTCATATTTCAGATACTTCAGGCCTTAAATCATCTTTGTGGTCCTTCACTGGACTCTCTCCATTATGTCCATGTCTCTCTTGAACTGGGGAGCCCAGAACTGGATCCAGCACTCCAGATGTGTCTCACCAGGGCTGAGTTGAGGGGAATGATCACCTTCCTTGGTCTGCTGGCAACGCTCTTTGTAATGCAGCCCAGGAGGCTGTTGGCCTTCGTTGCTGTGAGGGCACATTGCTGGCTTGCATTCATGTTGGTGTCCACCAGGACCCCCGGGCTTTTTCGCCAAAGCTACTTTCCAGATCATTAGCCCCAACCTGCACAGGGTTATTCCTCCCCAGGTGCAGGACTTAAATTTCCCTTTGCTGAACTTCATTAAATTCTTGTCATTCCATCCCACTTTTCTTATCTTCTGTTATTTTTTTGTTTCTAATCCCCATTTTCATCACTGTTATGCATTTTTTAAACAATAATTTCTGAAAACCAGAAATAGTTCTTGGGCTAGTTCTCAGCTCACTTCTGCAATTACCAGGGTGGAGTCTTTCTTTCTCTTAATTGCAATCTCTTTCTGACCTCTGTGTGTGTGTGTCTATGTATATATACATGTAAACACACACATATTTCTCCAGAATCTCCTAAAAATGTAGACCATTACTGAAATTCCTTTATTTATTGGTGGTATGTTATGAGATGCTCAAATAATAGTGATGCTAGATTTATGTGGGAAAGATGGCCTAATTTTCATTTTATTACAATGCCGGATAATCTTTTTTTTCAGTCCTCCCATTCACTCCTTCTAGTTCTCTTAACAGAGAACATTTTAAAGATCTTGCAATTCTGTTGTAAGGAGCCAGGTGCAAAGCAGCTAGAGAAAGACCAACTCTTTTCCAGTTATTCTTACAATCACAGTAACAGACCCTTCCTCATATAACTCCAGTAGGGCATTTGATGTTGCAAGAGTCCATGTTTTTAGAGCATTCTTATGTTACCTGTACCTTCTTTTTGGATAGACTGGACATGTCTGTCTTTATATTTGAATTTATCAGTATGGTATTCTTGGTATTTATTTTAACATACTCACACATACTCATTTGTTTCTTTTACATTTGAAATGTTGTTTTATTAAGTCTATTCTGGCAAATACACATTAAATATTTAACTTCATGCTGTCTTCCAATAGAAAAAAGAAAAAGCGTCTGTCATTAAGAAAAACAATGCCTATGCAGTGGCTGTTGCCAACTATGCTCCAAATATTACCAAGGACTCAGTGTTACCAACCATCTCCAAGAGTGCTACAACTGCAGAACCCAACAAGGCAAAACCAGAAGCGAAGCCACAGGAAGCAAAGAAGACGTTCAACAGTGTTAGCAAAATTGACAGAATGTCTAGAATAGTGTTTCCAGTCTTATTTGGTACTTTTAATTTAGTGTATTGGGCTACATATTTAAATAGGGAGCCTGTCTTACTTGGCTTTGCGCCATCAACCTAAAAGCTGAATTGCACTGAGGACTTAAAGCATCATTCTAATCAGATAGGTTGTTCGCTATGTACAGTACGACTAATAACTGCTAATCTGTGAACCATTATGTACAGAGTGTATATAGATGTCTTATCTGTGTATCTCCAAAGGAGGGACACAGTGTTAATTCATGGGTCTGTAAACAGATAGCACCCATGGCAAATATAGCCAGCTCTTTAAAAGTTATACCCAGGGGAGTTCTGTTAAACTAGGTTTCAAATATACATAATTATATTCTCTCCATACAATGAAATGAAGATATGATCCTACATAATTATTTAGGAACAGTATTTTTTTAATTTAAAGTTAAAATATTTTTCTATAAAGTAATGAATTCTACTTTAACGAATTAAACTGTCATTTAAAAAAGTGATTTTTTAAAAAAGTATAATTGTTTCATACAATAGCAGTACCCATGTACATAACAGAGTACAGAGGTCGTACAGTTCTACTGTTCACAAACATTCTGGATACCAGGTAGGCTGAAGAGGTAGTAAAGACTACTATATGGCAAAAGCCACAAGTTTCTTACTTCTGTCCTGTTTGAAGTTGTTAATAAACTCTTCTAATTGATTTCAGGGAAAAGCAAGTGTTAATCAAATTTCCAATATCAACCAACTTCCGCTAGTGAAACTCTTATTCTTTTCACTGTTTTATTTATTTGATGTTGCTAAGCCGGGTTGTCTGGTTCAGCAAAGTTGAATTTTTTGCTTTTTGATTTTGTTCTTAATTGGATTATTGTCAGGTTCGTAAAAGCACTCAGAAATTTTTCAGGGTTAAGTATATCAGTAATGTAATACACTCTTTTTCCTTGCTTAATATTATCCTAAAACCTGCCATTAAAATATTTACCTGTATTTGTCCCAGAAAGCATTGTTTTCAAGGGAAACAACAACCATGATTTAAGTTCAGGAAATTGTCCATAAAATAAAATTTACTGCTGCTTTTGTAAATTGCAACTTTACATTTTGCTGACATAACTTTACAACAACTTTGTATACTAGAAATGGTTTTGCTAAGATTTGAATGTTATTTTTTTAATAAAAAGTCATGCATCATCAGTAGGTATCAACTGTATTTCATATACACAAATATAACAAAATTGGAGCTGCCATTTGCAATTTTATATGAACATTTAATACTGATCAGTAAAATTGTTTTTCATCTGAGCCTTTGCAAAGATTCTTTATGCCCCTAAAGGCCTAGTAAATCATGACATAAGTAATAATTGTGTACTCTATTTAGACTTTAGTATACTTGGCCAATCAAAAGTATTTTGATTCACACATACATTAGCAGTTATTAGTTGACCTTTAAAAAAGAAACACCTTTATGATGATGTCTTCTAGTAGAGACATATGTAGTCGTATAGTGTCATTTATTGCAGTTTTGTACAGTACTTGAGTATAGTGCATAAAATAGATATGTTCAGAGTTTAACAAAGTTGTACAAATATTTCTAAAATCAAATAAAAGAGTATCTTAAGACATGGAAATGTGCTAAAAACAACAAAGAGAAACACTGCTTTCATCTGCTGTTTTATTTTCTTGCTTTTTCTTTGCTTTTAATGTGATTCTGTTTTGTACTTTGTGTGACAGTATAGATGCCAAGGTCACAAATGCATATTATGAATAGAATTAATAGTTAAGGCAGAGTTGACATCAGTAAAATAAAGACATTTTGTAAGTTATAAATGAAAGGGAGAAGCATGGACAAGGTGTGTATCCCTTGAAGTCCCTCTAATTCAGCTGTCAGATTAAACCTTTGTCATCAACAGTAGTTAAAAAATGAGCACTTTACTCAGAACATTAAAATAAAAATATTCTTATTTTCATATATATTTATATATAAATGTAGATCTTCCATGTAACATGGAGGTGTGTGCAATAGTGTGATTATGAGCATAAGGCTGGAAGGCAAGCAATAAAAAAAGGTTTTTTCATGATATAATTATACATTTTTAAAATGTTTCATTTGTAAATTATAAATTATCCCTTTAATGTCACATTGTCTAGGTATGAATAAATGTATAAATATGTACATATGTACAAATAATTGTAAATATTAGAACTGTAGAAAAATCCCTTCACTTTTAACTCTGTTTTTGGAAAAGGGCTCTGACTGTATAGCATAATGGAGGCCCATGCTAAACTGCTCTTGAGCTTGAGTAGCTCGATTATGTTTTCTGTAGCTGAGGTCTCCTTGCTGTGACCTAGTGGGAGTTCTTACCTTCTGTTCACATCAGAAAGATCTAGAGGCTCTCTGAACCTCACTGGACTAGGGTATGAGAAACAGAGGTTTGTGTTCCACCCTTGGCCACATGCCAGGTATTCCAAACCCTTCACAATGTTTAAACAATGTTGTGTATTGCTCCATGCACGACACTGTATAGTCAGAACTCTCCCCACTACAAACATGAGTGTGCTCAGAGGCATGTTGGATTGCCTGATAAGTAAGGATTTTGCATCCTTATCCAAGAACGGGACCCCTCAAAGGTTTTTAACAGTACAAGTCTTCAACAAGACATCTTCTCTGGAAGATAACACCTACGTAATTCAGAGCTGCATGCAAAAAGCGTATCTTCAGTTTGCACAAGAAGCCTGATGCTGTCTCATGTTAGTCAGCTCTGCTGCTATTGCTTTTATTGGGTACAACTATTTTTTCATTCACTGACCATTTTCTCTACACTTGTATTATGCTTAGAGTCAGTCAGACAAAAAACCCCAGGTGTTTATCTCATGCTAAAGATACTTTTATCACACACTAATATACAAAATAGGCATACTATATAGGTGAAGGATAATAAATTTCAAATATCCACATGGAGTTATTGTGGGCATCAGCAAGGCTTTTGAGTGTGTACGCTCCAGAAAAGTTTCACTTTTACATTTAGTTCACTTGGTCTGTGTTAAAGCAAACTCCTTCTGTGGGAGGAAGGAGTCTGCTTTATTGTTTCACTACTAAAACATTTATAGTGAATAAACTGACTACACTTAAGTTGCAAATTTGTAAGACTAACAACTGGATAAGTGAGTTTGAATGTAAATGTTTAAGTGAACATAAGCATTGTGCAAGGAACACCGGAATACAAGAGTTAGGCCTTCTTTCCATTTAGCAGTGTAGAATCTGTGTCTGGGATTTTAAAGCTGGTCTCACAAATTTACGTGCCAAATACATAAAAGTTTCATTTAATTTGAGTAAAACTTGCTGGTCTTAAATACTTAAAGCAGGGAGAGAGAGCAAGAGTGGGCAAATGCAAGTCACTTCGCTATCAAAGACTTGCACATGGAATCTACCAGTGAAATTTTTGGTTGACATGTTAATCTAATTTATTTTTCCCATTATTCTTGGGTCAGGGGGTCATATTTTATGTGACTTCTTAAGAAATTAATACAAGAAATACAATGATATAAAACTTGGATTGGAATTACCATAATTCTGAAAGAGGTTTATGAAATAGGTTTCCAATGTAGTACTGGGGCATGTACTTCTGGATGCATGTGGTCAGTAATTTAATAGTAATTTATAAATCAGCATGAAGAATATAGAGATCGGCAGGGTTTATCAGTCTCCAGCTGGAGACTTCTTAACATTGCTTTTAAAAGAGTGGCTTCCAAACTTCTCAGTTATGTTGTAGCCAGTGAAATTACCTTCACCTTCCCTATCTGGGTTAATTCAACTTGTAACTGCTGCTTTGTTAAGCATCTTTAAAAAAATTATTGTGGTAGATGTTCTGAGATATGAGCCTTACCTTGGGCAACTATTCATACCACTGAACATTATGCTAAATTAAGGAGCTAGTCTGACTGTATAGTCACAAGAGAGAGCATGAAAGAGCTTCACTAGACACCGAACAGGAGCCTTACTGAATCCCCTTCTCTTCCCAGAGATTATAGGCCACATATGGGGTGGGGAGACTTTTCAAAAACGGGGTGACCATAAACTGTCTGCGTGAAAGCAACCAGAAGCAGCTGGGAGGAGGTAGGGATGTATGGGGGAGGAAAGGGGGAAAGAGAAGCAGCAAATAGCTTTGTTACTGTGTCAGTGGATTGTGAGATAATTTAGGAAGAAGCCATTGAGGGAGGTAATGTGTATTTTTGTTTCAGCATCAGTTCTGAGCCTTCATTACCATATGTGAGTTGTGGAAAAGTAACTTTTAGAGCATATGAAATTGAAATATTTCTTGTATAATTCTGCTGAACTTGAGGGACATGAGTTGTGCCTTTGAAACTGAGAGGCTTCTGCTGACTGCTTTGTGAAAACCATGCAATGTTGTGTGCTTTCTGCCATCTGGGACATCTAGGGCGGAGGGGGAAAAGAAGCTTCAGGTATTAAGTAGAATTAAGTAGGTTTTGTTTTCTTAAGAGGTGTGAATTTCACTTAAGCGCAGATAGTCATCATCCATCCTCCATACCTCTCATTCCTATTCTGGAAGCTTAGTGGTGCACAAGTTTTTGCCTTGGCCTTTCACAAAATAGATGAAGTCTATGCTTCTGAATATTCCCATTCCTAACAAATTTGCATGAAAGATGATTTCAGTATGGATATGAAGCCATCATCAGTCTATGCCTGATTATGTGTAGTCACATAATGCTAAAATTCAGAAAGCAATGCAATTGCAATGGGTTTTAAAGCAGAGGAAGAAAACATTTTAAAATGAGCCCAGAAAGTTAAATAGCTTCATTTAAAAAACACAGAGCATGATAAATGTACAAATGTCTAAACACATCTAAATAGAATCTCTGAGTGTGGTATAATTTGATGTCATGTATAAAGTTTTTGTCTTAAAGACTTTGAAACGTTAAAGTAATTAAGTGAATTTATATGAAAGTCAGCTCACGCTTCAGCCTCCAGTATAGGGAGTGGTTCTTTAGGAAGCAGAGTTTTAGGATTCCTTCCACCTCTTCCCAACAACAGTGTACCTTCTGCTAGAATGCTGTCAGTTTGCAATATAACTTTGTTATATCCCTTTAACATTACCTTCTCTTGATTTTTTTTTTTTTTAAGTCAAGGAGACCTCCTCCACCTCATTTCTGTAGATAACCCAAACTCCCTAGCAACCAGAACTTTTAATTCTATTCTGAATCCAATTGTTAATTCCACCCATCTGAGAATCAGTAAGGGACTTCATCACTTTAGACCTTTAGTAGTAGAAGTTAAAGGCTCACAAGTTTGTTTCAATGAATGGCAGATATTAACCACATAAAAAGTTTTTTTCCTCTACTTTAAACCATTTAATTTTCTAGATTCAGATCTCTCTAGGCGAGTCCTTAAACTCATGTTTTGGAGTCTGTGATTACATCTTACTGGAAGAGGCTAAACTTTGAGGGCTTGATGTCTCTGGCTGAGATCAGGGCAGAATTTGCACTGAATTTAAAACTGATTAGCATCCTCAGGATATTTGTCTACGTCACTGAAGTCAGTAAGGATTTTTTACAGAAGGGGAGCACACCTGACAGTACACCTGGGCTCTCCTTTGGATAGAGGTGCTTAGTTCTTTAATCCATGAAAATAAGCCTTTAAAAGAAGAGCCAACCATACTGAAATACAGGACTTGATGTCTGTTTCATTCCTGGTATATGTTAATGCCATTTAAGAATATTGTGAAAGTGCGATGAGTTAGGAGTAGGTGATAACACTCACAAAAAGGAATTTGAAGGATGTTTTAAAATATGCAAGATGATGTATATTCTTCCTCTAGTGTTGGTGTCTACATAAATATATATGAATATATTTTTATTGTTAGATGATTTAAAAGTTATATTTTGCTTTCAAATTTTAATTCCTTACATAATGTTGTGAATACTTTACTTGATCAGGTGGCCTGGAGCGTGTCTTTATGCATTCGAGGTTTTTAATGATTGCACTGAGTGCTTTCATTCATCTGATATTCAAAGAGGTGAGCTTCAACAGGTTTAAGTGTTATATTTGTTTTCCAGTACTTCATCCATCTATCTACGCTGTTGAGATGGATGGAAACACAGAATGGAACAAGACATTGCTTTGATCAACTGCTTTTGATATTCTTTATTAGATGTTCATTTTGGCTGAATTTATCAGTTTATAGGCTACTGTAGCTTAGCATTAGCACGGAATGCAATGTAGTACTTTACATCTATTAGAATACATATGTACAATATGCACCGTATCTATAAACTGTTAAAAAATCAGTTCCTAAACAGCACCCCTTCACCTTCTCGCCTCCAAATAGTCATTTTNAACCATTTGAAGGCACTTTAATTGTGATGGAAGCGATTACACTAAATCGTTATACTTGATTTAAAAAAAGTAGTAAAAATAACGTGGAGTCTGATTCAGACTTTGTTGGCAATTTCTCAGCTGAGCTGGAGTCAGAGAGCATTTATGCATTGTATGAGAAATCTACTTTAGTGAGTCACTTAGGTGTGAAAATGTATAGGAGTTTGAAAACAGATGCTTCCAGTATATTAACAAGAAATAAGGAAACAGGAAGAATGGAACCAATAATTTTAAAGAAAATTAAACACCAATCAAATAGGCACAGTAAGAAACTGCATGATAAATGTAAGTATACTTAACCTTGAACATCAGCGTCATATAAAATCTTCTGGGTGACAGTTCACTTATTTAGTAGGTTTCATAGTTATAAATAATTAAAGAGGATGATAATATTCTGTAATTTGTGACCTTGTTTTAACTGGAAAAAGTTGTTACTTTTCTAAAATGTAAAAGAAAACTGGATTTATGTTTGAATGTGTCACTGCTTGCTGTTGAAGAATATTTATTAACCACATGCAAAATATTGCTTAACATTATCTTTTTGTACTTCTTATTAAAGTTAATTTAAATATAGCACATTTTGTATTTTTATTTTTAATGCTTTGGCAGCACAAATGTTTAATTCCCCTCATGGCTTTTCTCTCAGGATTTGTGTGGGGGTTTTTTGTTTGGTTTTGTTTGCTTGTTTTTAAGCAACCCATTACAGCCTCTATGAAGGTGCTTCTTTATTAAGGATAGAATTTCCCAACGGAAGCAAACAATATATTGGAGAGAAAATATTCCTTAGATTGGTGAGAGTTTAACAGGGTTTTCTATTTATATAATGAGGATGTCCTCATATATTCATACTGCACATGGCAACGTTTCATGTTTTCCGAAGATTATAAAATGTATTGCTTCAGGGTACACACTAAGCACCAGTGGATGTGGAACATAAGAAACCTCCTACCAGACAGCTTGGTTCATCAATGGGAGTAGATAGGGTAACAAAGCTTACTCAGAAACAACCCCAAGTTAATAGGGTGTGGGTTTTTGGTTTTGGGTTTTTGTTTGTTTTAAAATGAGTGTTCTGAATTCCAAGTCTTTCAGTGGAAATATATAAATATTTCAGGGCTGGACCTTTCTTTTCCTGTATACCTGCAGCTTCTCATGACAAACACATAAATGTTCTTCATGGAAAATGGAAGTAACCTTGCTTATCAGAAGGGATTTGGGGCTCCTTGTATCTGGGCTGGTGCTGTGTAATGCTCTTCTGGAACAGCTGGGAATGCCAGGACAGAGTGCGAGCAATCTATGTTGTGAATAGCTAAATATAGTAGAGTTGTAATAATTTATATTGGAAAGGACCTCTGGAGGTCATCCTGTCAAATCCCTTGCTCAAAGCACAGCCACATTACATGAAGTTGTGTGAGGCCTTGTCCAGTCAAATGTCGAGCATCTCCAAGCACAGAGATCGCACAGCCTCCCAGGGTCCCTGTTCCTCTGTCGCCACCATAAAAACATTTCTTTGTATTTGATAGGAATTTCCCATGTTGCAAATTGTGCCTGTTGCTACTTGCTGTATCTCCTTGGACTTCTGAGATGAGTGTCCCTATGTATATAGTCAAAGCTATAGCCCTAAGTGGTCTGGCTTTACTGGTAATTTAGATTGAAATCTCTAACATTTGGGCGCGGGGTTCACCACAAGGCTGGCTTTCCTAGGGTTTTACTTGGAAGATGACTGCTTAGATCCTACTTGCTTGTACCCCAAAAGAGATATTTGGGCTGGTGGATGACAAATTCTACCTGCCTCTGTGAATCAGGATAATATCCTTTGAATGTGTATGATGACTTCTGTCAATTAACAGGATGCAGTAGAAGAGCCTTGCTATTGCATATCCTCACATAATCAAGCTGGGTGGTTTTGCACTTGCTTTCCCACAGTAAGTTTTCAGGTACTGAGATGGTACAAAATACATATTATATCAGGTGAGGAAAACCCTCCCTTTTATACATTGACTACCATTGATCATGAGGTAGGGGTTACAATGTGGCTGATGGACTTAATTTTTTAATTTCAAATGCATGTAGGTACTTGACTATAGAGTGTTATAGATCAGGTAGCTGCAACCCTCAGCTCAAACAGTGGTATACCTCTGTGCTGGAACAAATGCGTGATGCTTCATAGCCAAATGTCTGCCCTGTCAGCCTTGCAGCCTCTTGCATGAGAAGCCCTCTAGGAGCAGGATTCTTCCCTTAATCAGCGCTGAAAATGTATGGAAGATTTGCAGGCAGGCAATGAGCAGACAGTGCACTCGTCCCTTGGGGAAAGGGTCCTGTATTGGTTACATGGCCTTTTGGTCTGGAAAGCCCTGTGCTTCGGTGCCAGCACCTCCCTGCAGGAAGCCAGGAACCTGTAAATGCAGGGCTGGGTAATTGCAGTTGTGGACCCAAGGTGATGTATCACAGCTCCTGCTTGTGCTTTGTATTCTGGCAGCTGCTGGCAGGACAGGCGACACCAGTTAGGTGCCTTGTGTATGTACCAGCGACAGCCTGCAGTTCAAAAACAAATCTGTAAAACCTATTGCTCCTTGTGGTCCTTGGCTGGGGCCTCTTTATGAGCCCTGTAGCATACTTCGTAGAGTTCAAGATATTGTGTTGCTTGTAGTTCAAATTATATTAGATGGTTCTTGGATTAGATGAAATCTTGGATTTCAGGCTTCTAAGCTCTAAGTGTTAAAGGTACCAACAAATAGCAACAAATATATTCTTTAGTGTTGAAATATTTGTCAGAGAATACAGCCTCCTTCCAATTGTCATAGCAGTCTCCTGGATTTGAAGGGAAAATAAAAATCTGAGGAGTAAAAAAAAGTCAAAGCAAGTTCACTTATGTTCTTCAGGTCAAATTGCTATTTACAGCATGTCTCTAGCTGTATCCTGCACTAGCATGTACACTACATCTACAGATTGGTGCAGGCTGAGCGAGGGCATTGCCTTTCTGTTAATGGAATAGAGTTTTTCTGGATTTCTTTGTGATAGCTCAAAAGTGTCTTTTTTTTTTTTTTTCTGGTAGCACACCTTACACAGTTATTCTAGTCTTGATCCTGAAGTCCCAGAGAGCCTGTTTTACTGTGTTAGAGACTGACATTAAAGTACAACACTCTCAGTGAATTCCAGTCCTTCTACAACACTGCCACCAACACTGTTCCCAGAGAAAAGCCTATGAACAGCACACACACTGTGCATTGAGCAATAGATTGGGCGATGTGTGGGCCTGATTCTTATTGCCACTTCATAGCTTGCCATTTCTTTGCATCTGTTCCAAAACAAACAGCCCTTGAAGTGGTGCTGAGAGTGTGTCTGACCCATGAAACACGGGATTCACACTGGGGTGCTGCTGGCAAGAGGCTGGACGTGGTTGTTCTAACACACTGATAGGTATGTACTTGTGTTATTTGGGCATTGCTCCCTGCTTTTCTCTAGAACTGAAAATCAGTAGCTTTTGAGCATGTACCAACAGGGTCCAGTCTCAGCTGTATGACCAATACATTTTTTATGTATCTATTCAGAGTATTTGCTTATTAAGAGATTTACTGATTTATTAGGACACTGCAAATAACAGCTCTTGGAGTCACTGGATGAATTTGACTTCCTTTTCGTTTCTTCCCCTTCAGAGAGAATGTTGTAATATAAAGCAAGGCAACATCCTAATGCCAAGATAAAAAAAAGGATGAAGTTACTGGTGAAGTAGCAGTCTGTTCTGCTTGTCTCTTTACACATTTCCTTCTTCATGGATACAAAAATGTATGCAGACAAAATATGCCTGGAGGGCAAAACATGCTTGTAATGCTCTCTTACTAACAATTGTCCAAAGTTAGCTATTGTTCCATTGGAAAGTGTTTTTCTTTAGTTAGATTTTTTTCCCCTGAATATTTCAGCAGTACCAAAGTTTTTTTATGCTCTTATGGAATGCTAAGGCATTAATAGCAATGCAAAAAATAGTCTATAATATAGTATATTTTTTCAGGAAACTTTTAATCCAAAAATCAGATTGTAATAAATGAGGACTTCTTTTCAACACTATGCTTTATGTACAGATACGAAGTAAACAAGGGGCCTGAGTAATATTTGCAGAGTTGACAAATCATATGGGAGAAGAGAAGCATTTAAGTAGATCCAACATGGAAAACATTTTGAACAGTTGTCCTTCGCATTTGTGGTGGATAGGAGCCACAGTAAAAGTGAAAGATGAATATTCATAACGTTTTAAATATTGAAAAGCAACTCTGCTTTCAATTTCTTTGCAGATCTTTTGAGATCCTGTTATAAATTATTAAAGAGGAAGGAATTCAATGTCTCTTCCACTTTCCAAAGACTAGCATTATTTTTTACTAATACTGGACATGAGTGGCAAGTGCAAAGAATGTGACTGAGTTTTATGAAGATCAGTGTTTGTGCAGAGCAACTTATTTAACTGCTGCACTCCTCTCCCTCTCCCCCAAGTCAATTGTTAATATTTTGAGATAGTCAGAACTGGCAATGAAAATTCCCCTAAGTTATGGCTTGGCATATTGCTGTTAAACCTTTCTGATGGAACACATTTTCCTTCAAAACCCCTTTCTGTTCTTCCTTTCTATCACAGCCACCTAACACTAAACAGGTTAGTGTTTGCAGAAATGACAGTGATGGGAGTTTAGAGTCAAACCATGCTTCACGCTGCATTATAGGTAGAGTTCAGCTGCTTTTACTGTGGGCTGTGCATGGTGGTCAATGTTTCTATTTTAAAAAAAAGAGTCTGACAGCACTAATACACTAGAACAAGTGTCCAGTAATGAGCAAGTGACCAGGTGGTACTGGTACTTACTATCAAAGACTAGATCCATCTGGTCATCCCGACATTTACCAAAGGTGAGAGTACCTTCACACCTCACATTGAGAGACAGGTTAAAAAAAAAAAAGTGGAAAAAACCCAAAGCAATACAGGAGGCTTCTGAAGTACATTGATGACAACTTCCTGGCACAGGTGATGGAGGAGCCAACAAGGTGAGATGCACTGCTGTAGCTCATACTTGCAAACAAGGATGGACTGGTTGGGGATGTGCAAGCCTTGGGTGCACTGACCATGAGATGGTGTAGTTCAAGATCCTGAGAGGAGGGAACAAGGCAAAAGGCAGGATTTCAGTCCTGGACTTCAAGAGGGCAGACTGGCCCTGACTCTGATCTCTGCACAGTGTTAACTCCATACTCAGCCCCAGGCTGCTGAGGGATATGCTTGAGAGAGTCCCTTCATAGATTGTCCTGGAGAGAAAAGACATCCAGAGCATCTGGTTGATTTTCAAGGATCTCTTCCTCCAAGCTCAAGAAAAGTCCAACTCAGCATGCAACAAGTCAAGCCAAGGTAGCAGGAGGCCTGCATGGATGAACAAGTTGGTCCTGGCTAAACTTAAATATAGAAAGGAAGCATACAGGAGGTGGGAGCAGGGCCAGCTGACCTGGAAGGAATATAGAGACACTGTCTGAGTATGCAGAGACAGCCATGAGAAAACAAAAGTCCACCTGGAGTCAAATCTAATGATGGACATGAAAGGCAAAATGAAGGACTTCTATAGGTACCTCAGCAGTAAAGGGAAGGCTAGGGAAAACATGGGCCCACTGTTGAATGGGGCCAGGACCCTGGTGACCAAGGACATGGAGAAGGTCGAGGAACTCAATGCCTTCTTTGCCTCAGTCTTTGTTGGTAAGACCTACCTTCAGGAATCCCAGGCCCCCCGAGTCCAGTGGGAAAGTTGAGCAAGGAAGACTTAGCCTTGACAGAAGACGGTCAGGATAGGGAACATTTAAACAAACAGGACATACACAAGTCCACAGGTTCTGATGAGATGCAGACAGAAGTGCTGAGGGAGCTGCCTGATGTCTCTGTGAGGCTACTCTCAATTACCTTTGAAAAAATCACGGTGATTTGAAGTAGTTCCTGAGGACTGGAAGAAAGCAAATATTACTTCTACCTTCAAAGAAGGCAAGAAGGATGGTCTGGTGAACTACAGGCCAGTAGTCTTTACCTTGATTCTTGGGAAGGTAATGGAGCAAATAATCCTGGAAAACATTTTCAAACATCTTAAGGACAAGATAGTGATTGGGAGCGGTGAGCATTGATTTATGGAGGAGAAATCATGCTTGACCAACTGATACTCCTCTATGATTAGAAGACTAGCTTTGTGGACAAGGGGAGAGCACTGGATATTGTTTATCTGACTTCAGTAAGGCTTTTGACACTATCTGCTATAACATCCTATTAGACAAACTGATGAAGTAGAGGTGAGGTGGACTGAAAAGTGGCTGAACCACCAGGCTCACCTCTGTGCCTGGGAAGATCATGGAACAGATCCTCCTAGAAGCAATGCAAAAGCACATGGAGGACAGGGAGGTGATTTGAGACAGCCAGCATGGCTTCACCAAGGGCAAGTCCTGCCTGACTAACCTGGTGGCTTTCTATGATGGAGTAACTGCTTCAGTGTACAAGAGAAAAGCAATGGATGTCATCTATCTGGACTTCCAAAAAGCCTTTGACATGGTCCCCCACAACATCCTTCTCTCTAAATTGGAGAGATATGGATTTGATGGGTGGACTGTTCAGTGGATAAGGAACTGGTTGGATGGTCGCAACCAGAGGGTAGTGGTCAACGGCTCGATGTCCAAATGGAGACTGGTAACAAGTGGTGTTTCTCAGGCGTCCGTACTGGGACCAGTGCTGTTTAATATTTTCATCAATGACATAGACAGCGAGATCGAGTGCACCCTCAGCAAGTTTGCAGATGACACCAAGCTGAGTGGGGCAGTTGACACGCCTGAGGGACGGGATGTCATCCAAAGGGACCTGGACAGGCTGGAGAGGTGGGCCTGTGCGAACCTCATGAGGTTCAACAAGGCCAAGTGCAAGGTCCTGCACCTGGGTCGGGGCAACCCCTGATATCAATATAGGCTGGGGGATGAAAGGGATTGAGAGCAGCCCTGCGGAGAAGGACTTGGGGGTACTGATGGATGAAAAGCTGGACATGAGCCAGCAGTGTGCGCTTGCAGCCCAGAAGGCCAACCGTATCCTGGGCTGCATCAAAAGAAGCGTGGCCAGCAGGTCGAGGGAGGTGATTCTGCCCCTCTACTCGGCTCTGGTGAGACCCCACCTGGAGTACTGCGTCCAGCTCTGGAGCCCTCAGCACAAGAAGGACATGGAGCTGTTGGAGCGGGTCCAGAAGAGGGCCACAAAAATGATCCGAGGGCTGGAGCACCTCTCCTACGAGGACAGGCTGAGAGAGTTGGGGTTGTTCAGCCTGGAGAAGAGAAGGCTGTGGGGAGACCTTATTGCGGCCTTTCAGTACTTAAAGGGGGCCTATAGGAAAGATGGGGACAGTCTTTTTAGCAAGGCCTGTTGTGACAGGACAAGGGGTAATGGTTTTAAACTAAAGGAGGGGAGATTTAGGCTAGATATAAGGAAGAAATTTTTTACAATGAGGGTGGTGAAGCATTGGAACAGGTTGCCCAGAGAGGTAGTGGAGGCCCCACTCCTAGAAACCTTTAAGGTCAGGTTGGACGGGGCTCTGAGCAACCTGATCTAGTTGATGATGTCCCTGCTCACTGCAGGGGGGTTTGGACTAGATGACCTCTAAAGGTCCCTTCCAACCCAAAGCATTCTATGATTCTATGATTCTATGATTCTATGATTGTGATCAGTAACTCAAAGTTCACTTGGAAGCCAATCACTAGTTATTTACCCAGGCGTTGATACAGGGGCCAATACTGTTTAAAATCTTGAGTAATGACCTGGGTGATGTGACGGAGTGCACCCTCAGCAAGCTCACAGTCAATACAAAACTGGGAGGAATGGCTGATACACCGCAGGGTTGTGTTGCCATTCAAAAGAATCTTGACAGGTTGGAGAAATGGGTAGAGAGGAACCTCATGAAGTTCAACAAAGGGAAATGCAAGTCCATGCACCAGTACAGGCTGGAAAGCAGCTCTGGAGCAGCTCTTGGTCTCCTGGTAGACAAGAAACTGCGCCAGCAATGTGCTGTTGCAGCAAAGAAGGCCAACAGCCTCCTGGGTTGCAACAGGAAGAGCATTGTCAAGCTGCTGCTTAGCATTGGCGAGACCATGTTTGGAGTACTGTGTTCAGTGCTGGGCTCCCCTGTAGTACAAGACAGACTTGAACATGCTGGAGCAAGTCCTGTGAAGTGCCACGAAGATGACTAAGGACCTGGAGATTTTGAAATACGAGAAAAGGCTGAGAGAACTAGGACTATTCAGCCTGGAAAAGAGAAAGCTCAGGGGCCATCTTATATCTGAGGGTGTAAAGAAGACCAGACCAGACTTTTCTCAGTGATATCTAGTGAAACGACAAGAGGCAAAGGGCACAAATTGATATACAGAATATTCCATTTAAACATACAAAAATCCTGTCTCACTGTGAGAGTGACTGAGCACTGGACAGGTTGCCCAGAGATGTTGTGGATTCTCCATCCTTGGAGATATTCAAAAGCCATCTGGACATGATGCTGCACAACCTGCTGTAGGTGGCCTGCTTGGAGTAGCGAGTTTAGACTAGATGATCTCCAGATGTTCCTCCTAAACTCAGTGATCCTGTGACTCTGTGCAAAAGCTGACAAAGCTGGTGTTGGAAGGAAGAATGAATTTATAGGTATTAAATTGCTTTCTGAGGATCCAAGCAGATCACTGTCTCTCATGACACAAAATTAAACAAGCCCTACATTCAATCTTATTTCCTCTTCTGAAAATGTGTTCTTGGCTTTCTGCCTTTGTCAACTTCAAGTTCTGTGTTAAATCTGAACTGTACAGATCCCTAAGATGGGTCATTTTCAGCTCTGAAGATCTCTGCTTGTGGTCAGAGGAGATCATTTTGGCCTCTTGGATTATGCAGCTCCACTGAAGACTCCTTGCTGGGGTGGACTGTGGGACAACCTGATACCAACAACAGCATTCCCTATAACACATGGCTGCAAGTTAATGTGTTCTTCTCCTCTTCACTTTCAAACCCCAAATCTGTAAGAATAGCAGTCAGGTTTTCTTCAGATCCCACTACCAACACAGGCTATATAAAGAAAGTGCAAATAAGTTCTAAGTCCTTTAACTCTAGAAATAGATTGACTTGAATATAAATGTATTACAAAAAGAAATTAATACCTACCTTTTTAAAAAGGAGCCTATAGATACATTGAGAACTGAATTTATCAAATTCCCAAAGATATACCTAGCCTTACAATTGAGCCTGAGGCAGTATATGACTGATCTCGCTTTCTGTTGCCCTCCAAGCGACCTAGCTAATCTTAAAAGTTCAGAATTTGGTTCTTGGTGAATTACATGGTAAGTTCAGAATAGTCTTGATTTAAGAAAAAAAAACCAAATCAAACAAACCCAAACAAAAAAAACCCCAAAAAACAAAGGTAGGAAGGTTTATGTGGGTATACAGAAATGCAAGTATGCATGCATATATTTCAGTCTTCAAATTCTAAAACAGTGAAAGAAATGGTTTCGCACAACTGAGGGAATATAGTCCATTTCTGGATGGGAACAAACGCAGATCATTATAGTCCAGTCAGTGATTTGCTTTCTCTAGAAAATGAGCCTGATATGAGGGGAGCATTGAGTGTGACCAAAGACAAAGAATTCAGCACAGCTTAAGTTAACACATGCACCTTGTTATTTTGCCAAACCTGACCAAATTGCTAGCCTTCATAGCCTGTGGTTAGTACTTGCTTTCTGATCACACATCACACTGCAAACAAAGCATACGCAATGTCAATTGGCTCAGAAAACAGAATTTAATATACTCTGCTACAGCTGTAATTCAGTGTAGATCCATGCGTGTTCACTAGAAGCAACAGTCATACTTTATAAATATGACACAGCCTGGATTTTGTTATGCAAGTTTGTGCTTTTATGCAAGTCATGAGTATAATATCATTGTAAAAGGTATTCCAACAAAAAAAAATGATGCACACTGAACAGGCGATATGAGTTATACCTGATATTAATGAACCGTGCATTATTAGAGATATGTTCTGCATAAGCTATGGGCCTAAGCCACAGCTTTATGGCAATTATATTTGTGTTATAATTTGTGAATGACTAAAAACTGTTGCTTGGATCACATTTTAAAACACCTAGAGCAGAACAGCTAACACCTCTTGAACCAAACTGTTACATCAACGAGGAAGTTTCCTAATCTGGATAGATATAATAATACAAAATGTTGGAACACTACTACTGATATTGATGCTAAATGCTGATTTCCTTTCTTTATTTATTTATCTTTGGCCAGATTAGCTCCTTAATTTGACCAGTTGAACTAAAACAGAGAGCAAGTGCTAGTCAAAAGGAAGGAATGGGAATGAGCATCCAGAGGTGCAGGAAGGGCTTAGCACAATTGTGAACCCACATCTTTCAGCTTTGCCTGCTCTGTTGCAGTTTGAATACTTGGGTGAAATCCTGGCCTGATTCCTGCAAGTTATGAAGCTTCTTTTGGCTCCAGGGTTTGTCCCCCACCTTGTAACTAGCATATACTTTTGTTTGTAATTTAACACTTTAGTGAATGTCAAACTTGTATGATATTTTTTTATAGGACGCATCTTTCCTGTCTATCAGCAGCTTCTTTATCAACGGAGATCTCTTTATATTCAGTGGCATGCTCCCATAGCCTGCTTGGTTAGCCAGTCAGAAAAGCAGAACTGGCTGTCTAAACTCCATGGCCAATATCCTGCTAGAGAGAGGGGTAACATCATTTGTGTTAGCAGATCCATCGAACTCCAGGGACAATTTGTGTGTGTGACATTACAAATCAAAGTGAGGCATCAAGGACTGCACCTTTTCCAGCATTAGCTGCATGTAGTAGAACATTACTGTTAGGGGTGCTGTGTTCCCCCATGGCTCAGCGTTGGGGCCAGCTCTGTTTAACATCTTTATCAATGACCTGTACGAGGGGATCGAGTGTACCCTCAGCAAGTTTGCAGGTGACGCTAAGCTGGGAGGAAGTGTTGATCTGCTTGAGGGTAGGAAGGCTCTACAGAGGGACCTGGACAGGCTGGACCAATGGGCTGTGACCAGTTGTATGAAGTTCAACAAGGCCAAGTGCCGGGTCCTGCACTTGGGCCACAACAACTCCATGCAACACTACAGGCTTGGGGAAGAGTGGCTGGAAAGCTGCCCGGCAGAAGAGGACCTGGGGGTGTTGATCGACAGCCGACTGAATACGAGCCAGCAGTGTGCCCAGGCGGCCAAGAAGGCCAATAGCATCCTGGCTTGTATCAGAAATAGTGTGACCAGCAGGACCAGGGAAGTCATCCTTCCCCTGTACTCGGCACTGGTGAGGCCGCACCTCGAGTACTGTGTTCAGTTTTGGGCCCCTCAGTACAAGAAGGATGTTGAGTTGCTGGAGCGTGTCCAGAGAAGGGCAACGAAGATGATGAAGGGTCTAGAGCACAAGTCTTATGAGGAGCAGCTGAGGGACCTGGGGTTGTTTAGCCTGGAGAAGAGGAGGCTGAAGGGAGACCTTATCACCCTCTACAACTACCTGAAAGGAGGTTGTAATGAGGTGGGTGTTGGTCTCTTCTCCCAAGTAGCAAGTGATAGGACGAGACGCAATGGCCTCAAGTTGTGCCAGGGGACGTTTAGATTAGATATTAGGAAAAACTTCTTCACTGAAAGGGTTGTCAAATATTGGAACAGGCTGCCCAGGGAAGTGGCTGAGTCCCCATCCCTGGAGGTATTTAAAAGACAGGTAGACGAGGTGCTTAGGGACATGGTTTAGTAGTGGACAGGTACGGTTGGACTCAATGACCTTAAAGGTCTTTTTCAACCAAATGATTCTACGATTCTATGATTTTTGCTAGTTCTGCAGACTTTTTTTTGTATATTAAGGGAATTTAGGAAAAATTAGCTGGATGTATTGCATTCCCACAACAGTCAACACAATATGCAACCCATCACTATTGCCCTGTTTCTTACCTTGTACGCTAAAGTCTCATTTTTCCTTAGAACAACAGCTTCCATTCCTTGCAGTTGCAAAGAAAGCCTCTGAGTTGTACGTTCAACATCAAAAGTTACAGCAGTCCCTGAATCTGCAGACAATCTGACTCAATAGATCACTTCTGAGAAGTGTCATTTTAGTGTATTGTGGACTAATCAGGTAATCATTTAATTGGTAGTCCAATTAAGATAATTTAAGTCATTCGAGCAAGGAAGGTTTGTTTCCTCTGCTAGGCTACAAATAGATGTTTTTAGCTGTGTATAGTGCTTAGGACATGGGAAAGAGAAAATCATAAAAGAAGAGCAAACTGAGATTTATGCAGTGCTACACTATTATGAATCAAACAGAAGTATTGCAGGTTGTAAGACAAGGAAGAACTTATTTAAAAGTACCTTCAAAAGTTATTAGAAAGCTATAGATCTTACTAACAATACAAACACTTGCCCTCTAATAAGGACCATTTCCCATAGTGGGACACAGACTAGAATTGCAACTACACCTCGTGCTGCTGGTGGTAGGGAGAATTCTTTTGTCCACCACAGAAAAGCCAGTGTGTGAGAAGGTTTTTCACGTGTTTTGTGTTGTCAGCAGTTTCTTCTTTACTGCCTGACTAGATCTCTTATTACACTTTGATATGTTATGTTTATGAGTCTAAAGTTGCATGGAATAAACATTTTTATGTTAAGATCCTGCAACTGAATCAATATTTTGCCTGCTATTCATTCTCCTTTTTCACAATGAAGATTTCTAAATTATCCATTCACTCTTTTAGAGCATTAATGACAATCAGATGATTTCCATTTATTCTGAGCTTATCAAAATGTCATAAAGCGCTAACTACTTGAAATTATTTCCTTTCTCACTACTCACACATTACACTTGTTGCTAAAGCCTAAGTATTTATGCCTGAAGTGTAGTTGCTTTGTTGCCAAGTTATAATAATGGTAACACATCAACTTTCAAGGCCAGTGAGTATAATGCACATATCAATATTGTTTTAATTATTTCACTGTTGATGAAATAGTGATCATCAATGCTAAAGAAATAATCACAATTAAATGAGAATTTGCTATGAGTGATATTTTCTTAATTTTAGCAGTGTATTTGGGTTATGACAAGAAGTATGTCTCAGCTATTACTTCCCCCAGTAACTCCCATCCCAGATCTTGATCTTTTTTATTCGGAGTTTCTACCTAGTTTTATTAACTGGATTTTTATGTAAAGGTGGTTAAACTATACCCTTTCCACATACAAGAATTACTTCTGACATTTATTTTTTTATGGATGTTGGCATTTGATTTCTCATGGTAGCAATTATACCGGAATCCCTTACACCTGCTCAAGCACCAATTGACTATTATATCCTTGCATCCAATTACATTTTCCAGTAACAATTTTTTTTTTCATTGTGATATGTGATGCAATCACAGATTGAATACTGCTGCTTAGAACATTTCTAAGTCTCCTTCATCAGAATTTATTTTGATCAATGGTGAAGGAATTATATTTCACATTGATTAATAGCTTAATTTGCAAGTTCACTTATTGATTACAATTTCTAAAATGTAGACCATATATAAAATCTGAAACAAAAGGCTCAGTCGACCTAAAGATTTCTTCAGTGGGGTAATGGGTCACTGCATATCAGAATTACATATCTCTATTAGCAGAAATTACGATTCAGATGATAAAGTTTGTTTTGTATCTATTCCTTGAGGAAAACCATAGCATTTGATTTTGGAATTAAGTACAACGTTATACTGCAAACAAGCAAGGAGGCTAGAGTTGCACAGGCAAGTAGGCATTTTTGACCTGGTAAGCACTTGGCTTTATGATCTAGGTGACGTTCTCATATGTAATTGTCTACATGTTAAATTCATTTAAGGAAAAGATCAAACGAAACATTATTAAGTACCAGTCCTTCACCTCGTGCCTCACCAGCTCAGATTTCTGCTTGAATTGCAGAGCAAGCCCTCCTAGGTTGCAGCTGAAGAAGGCTGGTATGGGTTGCATTCCCCCCTTGCTGAACTTCAAAGGCTCCCTGTCACGGATTCATTTCAGCCTCTGACAACAGTGACACGAATACTCACCAGATGAAGGCACTAGGTAGGCCTACATTTAAGGGAAACTTGTAGTGACCCAAACGCAGAGCATGATTATGTTGAGGCAAAACCCTTTGGTACTCATTTCAGGTCTGATTTGCTCACTTGCTCATATGGTGGTTATTTTCCTCAAGTAATCCCATTTAAATTAATGGAGCTCCTCACAATGCATTTTCCTGCCCAGGTGGGCCGTAAGGGCAGGTCTAGTCTAGGTGACTTTGTTTTTCTCCTCCAGGTTCTCTGGTTCCCTTCAGCACCTCACGGGACCACTGCAGGATAGCAAAGCTTAATGGCTCTCTGTCCTAAATCTTATGGGCTCCTGGTGATCTGTGACACTTTACTTGGTTTGGTACATAGTAAGTGAGCCACTGAAAACTGGCTGAGGAAGATAAGCGCCCTGCCAATCACCCTCTCATGGTACAGGTGTACAGCAGGAAGGGAAGGTCCACAGCTGGCTCTCTGTTACCTGACCTGATCATTTGTAAACTTAATTACAGTCCCAAAGGAAGCAGGATGGCATGCAGTGAGGGTGAAGCCATTGCTCTGTCCTCCCATTACAGCGGTCCATAGCGTGGTCTTGTTGCAGGAAAGACAATGACTTTTTTCATAGGAATTGTACTGAGAATTGTCTTCAATCCTCCTAATCAAGGAACGACTCTAACTGTTAAGCCTGAAGGCATTACCTAGCCTTCAGGGACCATTATTGTTCATATTTTGCCATTTTGCATAACAGCTTTTAAAATATAATGTAATGTTGAGGCTGTAAAATAACTTAGATGTCTGTTTAGCATCCCACTGAAAAGGTATCTCAGTGAATTCCCTACAAAAAGAAAAGGAAAATGGTTTAAATGAAAAAGCAAAAAGCTATGGAAATCACATCTGTTGTATGGTACAGTACCATAGGGAATCAAAGAAAAGGCAAATGTGCAAAACGGCTAAGAAAAGAATTACTTTAATTGGGAAACATTTGGAAGGGGGGAAATCATCCAAGAAGAATACTTCAGAACATGACTCACACTTTTTTCATAGCAAGTTATAAACAAATTGCTTTGAAATTTGGTATATTATTTGTATGTTTAAATATTTGGAGTGGATTTTAAAGATAAAATCTTAGAAAATGTTCTTATTTCTATCCAGGCTGCCTCCCAGCCTGACCTACCTTTAAAGAATTGATACTTTTAATTTTCTTTTGCACTTCAGAAAATCTGACTGCATAAAGGAAAATGATTTATTGATACATTTGTTTTAAAAAGTAATTCAGTAAAAAGCACAACAAACATTTTTTCTTGCCAAGCCAGAAATATGACCATTTCAGTAAAGTGTTAAATTAGGGTTAAAAATGGAGATTGCACAAACCACATTGTATACACAAGCATGAAAGCAAAGTTTCTCATTCATAGGAAGCACCTATAACCAAAATAATTGAGAAGAGTCTTCTATGAGAGAGATCACTGATGCTTTAAGGATTATTTTTAAAGTAATCATCATTGATATTTAGAAAAATAAAAAAAAAACTGTATAACTTTTCCATCCTCCCTGCTCATGCAACTGTATAATTCTCTTTAAAGCATTAAAATATTTAATAGGCACCTGGATTTCAGTAAATTTGATGTGGGATGAGAGTTGTATTTTCACTTCATGGTATATTTCCCTCATTGTGAATCAGAAACTCAGTCTAGGGCATTGTCATTGGTTAGATAATTAGGGAGTAACTCAAAGTTGTCTCACACCCGATGCAGCAGCATATGAATATCAGTAGCTGTATTATTTGTGAATAATTTAAAATAAGTATTTAAGTGGTTAGGAAAATGTATTGCTAACTTCTATGGCAACTCACATCCTGTTGAAATCTTTGAATAAATGGACCTTTGATTTAATTTCTTCCCCCAGGCAGATGACGGTGCAGAGGTTTAGCTCTCACCTGGGCA
The DNA here is from genome assembly GCA_013401315.1 of Balaeniceps rex. Lineage (NCBI taxonomy): Eukaryota > Metazoa > Chordata > Aves > Pelecaniformes > Balaenicipitidae > Balaeniceps > Balaeniceps rex. The sequence goes on along the minus strand of VYZW01031261.1, from coordinate 66,357 downwards.
TGTTTCCCTCCAATATGGGCATACATGAGGAAAGAAAAATGCAGATTCCTTACAATTAATGCAAAAACATTTCTCTGTTTTTGTGAGTCGCTCTTTCTTCTTCTATACCTTTTTCTTCGCAAAAGATTAATACTTAGATGTGCTTTTTATTCAGAAGCCATGCCACTGAGATTTTGGAAGAGGGGGTTGTGCTGAATTGGACTTTATACTTAACAGGGAGCTCTTGTTGCAGTTGACTTGTAGAAAACCTTCCTCTACTTAAAGTGCCTCCCTCTTTGTTCTTGCAGCCTTCTATCTCTCTTACAAGAGGCTATATAACAAAGGGGAGGTTATGTAATAATGTACCGCTTCGACTAAAATGTATTTCATATTCATTCTTCAGTACTATATATCCCTTTAATAGTCATACTTGATAGTCATCATAAGTAAATTCAGGGTTAGACTGTACCTCTCAAGGTGACTTGTGCAGGATAAAGGCAATTGTTACCGTGTTTCAGCTCTTTGTAATGCATGTAGAAGGCAGGGAGGGTTTTATCAAAAGAAAAATATTTCAGTTTCGTGCCTTTTTTTTTCATAGCAGAAAGTCAGACAAACAGAAAACTATTGAACTTGCACTTTCTCAAAGAAAACTTGCTGAGCAATTGAGAGGCAATAGCTTTTTCCAAAATCAGTTTTTTTAAATTCCATTTGGTTAGGGGCTTTTTGTTTGGTTTTGTTTTTTCCTAGCACATTTCATCCTAGTGAATTATTCCTTAGATTGGTGAAAAGAATTCTAGCATCAGGCTTTTCCAGATCTTTTACAATCTTTTAGTGCTTCAAGCTTTTCCAAAATTTGTTTAAATTCCATTTGTTTGGGAGTCTGGGGTTTAGATTTTTTGATTTGGGTTTTGGTTGTTTTCCTAACATGTTTCATTCTAGTGAATTCCTTCTTAGCTTAGTGAAATGAATTTTTCCTTGGCTTCAATACTTAACGTCATATTTCTTTCTAGAAAATTGTGAGAGCTTACAAGAGCATTTCTGAGCCCCCTATCTCCCCCCAAACCCAAGGAAGATTAAATTCAATGCACCTTTTAATTCTGAGGCACAGAACTCTAAGGAAGAAACACTTTTATTTTCAGAAACTTCTGCAGGCATTGGAGAGAAGTCAGTAACAGGCAAACCTTAACCACATAACATCCTTTGCAGTTAGTTTGAAGGTATGAAGGTGTAAGCACTTGTAATGTATGTAAAGCCATAATCCTTTCCTTAGCTTTTCTGAATCAGCTGACAAATTCTGCCTGGTTCCCCTACGCTGTCTCAGCCACTGGTTCAGGGAGGGGAAAAAGCAGGAGCTTCTGGAGCTGCAGGTGGGTGTGAAAGGCATGGTGAGCCCCCTGCTCCTGCAGGGCAGCAAGGGCAAGCAGGGGACCACCACCGCTTCTGCTATGCCTGAGCAGCCAGGCTGTTTGCTGTCCCCTCTTTCTCCTTTGCAAACTGACTTCAGATTGTGCAAGACAGGATGCAGGTTAGTGTGTCCCGTCCTTTTGCAGCAGAAGAGAAGGCTCGAGTAAGATGAAACAGCAGTAATGAAAGTTATTCCAAAAGTCTGTGGTGGAGAATTACAGTGAGTTTCCTAGAGAGAGTGGGAGAACTTACCAAGACGTAAAAGAGAACATGCATTTAAGTCAATTAGAGGATCCATATCATTAGATTTTTTTTTCTACAGAAACCAAAATTTGCCCAGAAAGGGCCTAGAGATGATTCAAACCCTTATTAATTCCCAGCAAATCCCATGCTAGTACTCTATAATAAAAATAATTGAGTGTATTTGTTCCAATAGCAAGATAGTAGGTGCCTTAGAAGTGCCTTTGAGGATAGAATTCCCTCTACGTGTATCAGATGTTAGCAATGATTTTACCTGATGTATTTTGGCAAAGTAGCTTGCTATATTTTTTCCATTTAGAAGCAACTGGGATTGTTTAAGTATTGGAATAATGTGGGAGACAATTAGAAATTGTAACAAGTATTAAATAGCCCTAAAGGAGCTTCTTGGCTCATAAAACTCACAATATTCTGACAAGGGATATTTAACTTAAGTTTATTTAAGGTATTTTCTATCTCCTCCAACTTGCCTGGTGTCTCAAATTATTTCTGAAATGTAGACTGAGAAAGTATATTAATTCTTGCACTTGAATGCCTTGGACTGATCTCCAGGGAATTCTATTAAAGCAGATCACATTGTCACTTTTGATAAAATACAGCTCAGACTTTTACAATTTCCTTTCCTTCAGCATTTCCATTCCCAATTCAGTTAGTCTGAATTGCATGAAAAATAATTTTATTTTGCTTGTCCTTTAACTTGACTCACAAGTATTCTTCTCACTTACTTTGCATGCACGAAGCCCCTACCTGTACTTTCTTTTTTTGCCTGGGCAGGAAGAGTGAAACGGTCCCATCGTTTCCTTCTCTAGAAATAATAACAAATAAAGGTTATCTTCAAAATCTCGTTCTCTCAGGTATCTCTTCTTAAGTTTGATTCTGAGGTTTATGAGCCTTTTGCTAACCCATGAGACTCTTCCCTCCAACACTATAAAGCTCTTAGGAGTCTGCCCACAGGCAGTGCCCTACCACTTGCACTTCAGCCCCAAAAAAGTAGTTGTTGGGGTAATGTGTCACAAAATGTCATTCCTCAGTTCTGTTATGGATTTCTATTTCTAAATTTACCTACACAACTTGCTTGCATTTTAATTGTGTTTTCATAGGCACAAGCGTTTTATGTTTGTTGGCAAGAGGACATTTATAACTCATTGTCTGTAAACAGAGTTTTGTCAGGATGTTAGAGCTGCCACACAATATCCAGTCACCATGGCATCTTCAAGATGCCATGTTTAAAGCTCAGCTGCTAATTTTGCAATGAATTTTAAGTGGGAATGGTTTGTTTTCCGTTAGAGCAGGATTTACACAGCAACAGGTACAGTTGGGAGATGACTAAGCAGTAGCCAAGTTCAGCGCTGCACAGTGTAAATGATGAGGCAGCACAAGCAGCCTTTTCTTATCCCAGGCACTTCCATTTAGAGTGTATGAAAAATGACTTGAGACATATATTAATACCCAGGTAGTGACTGTGCTCTGCAAGAGCTGTCTTTTTTAAAAGACTTGTTTGTCTACTATAGTATCCAACAGTTATTTTTTATTCCTAAAATGAGTTTCCACACTTAGATGTCATTTCAGTCTTGAAGAACTACAACTTTAATCTGCTGAATGCTGGATGGTCCCTAGGGGATTTTAGGACACCACTTAAAGCCAGCTTTTATAGCTCTTTTATGCTTTATGACTAACAGATATTCTGAAGTGGAAAGAATGCCTGCAAAGTAGATACAGGGCAAAAAAAAAAAAAAAAATTATGCTTAGGCAATTCAGAATAGGGAAAGGAACAAGCAAACACATTAATAATTTGCTATATTTAATCACAAACTACTGTATTACTCCCTTAAAGGGAAACTTCCTGAAGATGTTCTCCTTAAAGACTATTGACTTATGTTAGGATGACAGATTATTCAAGAACTTCTGTGAACTGAAGGAACCAGACACATCAGGGAGGTAAAAAGACACTGATTCCCTTGGAAAGGACTTTTGGGGTGGTTATGTATTTAGGGGGCTGCTATATTTAAAGATACATTATAAAAAATATGCTGTGGTATACAAAGTGTTTGCTGTTGTTCCGTAACTCTGTCTTGGTCTGACTGGCTGCAATTTTTATCAAGGACTCCAGCAGCTCATTTCATAAGTATTTACCACTATTTTATAAACATTTGTTTTCCCCAAACTGCCTCTACTAGTGAAAAACTATAATTATTCCCAAATAAATATCAAATATATAAGGAACTTTTTTAGCTGTGTAGTGGTTTAACCTGGCAGGCAGCTAAACACGACACAGCCATTCGCTGACTCTCCCACACCCCAGTGGGATGGGGGAGAGAATCTGCCAAAAAAAAAAGTAAAATTTGTGGGTTGAGATAAAGACAGCTTAGTAGGACAGAAAAGGAAGGGAAAATAATAATAATAATAATAACAAACAATAACAACAACAGTATATAAAATAAGTGATGCACAATGCAATTTCTCACCACCCACTGACCGATGCCCAGCCAGTCCCCGAGCAGCAATCGCTGCCCCCTGGCCAACTCCCCCCAGTTTATATACTGAGCATGACATCATATGGTATGGAATAGCCCCTTGGTCAGTTTGGGTCAGCTGTCCTGGCTGTGCCCCCTCCCAGCTGCTTGTGCACCTGGCAGAGCATGGAAAGCTAAAAAGTCCTTGACTGGTGTAAGCGCTACTTAGCAACAACTAAAACATCAGTGTGCTATCAACATTATTCTCATACTAAATCCAAAACACAGCACTATGCTGTGGAAGAAACATATACTTCCTATACTATGAAGAAAATTAACTCTGTCCCAGGCTGAAACCAGGACAGCCTTATTTTCTCACTTATGTCTCAGAAACATTATAATTTTAGATAGAAGGCTTATGCAATCAGGAAGAAGTAGGGCTTTCTGGGCAAAGGGAAGAGTTTGACCTCCTCAGGTGCTCTACAGGAGCATCAGAAGAGGAACTGTGTCTGTACAAGGTTTAGAAAAACAAACCCTCCAGCCAGCCTGTATCAAGATGGGATTACCTGGCCATCTGCAACTGCAGCAAGAAGAGCATGCAGGCATTTCAGAGTTGGCCAAGAGGTCAAATGGTGTCTGTATGGATGAACTGAGGGTACAGTTAACTTGTTCATGTGTGACATTGGGCTCCTTATTTGTGTGATTTAGGAAGCACTGCTGAGTGAGTGCAGCTAGCTAATGCTATGGAGACTTAAGCTTTTAGCTCTTGCTATCCCCACTCATTTCCAGAGCATCAGGGGCTAGGGGGCAACCATGATAGTCTTTTCACCAAATTGCCACTATTCTCATTTTGATTGTCATGGCATAAAAGGTGATGAAACACACCTACTCACTAGGCCCTCATAAATGTACAGCACTTCAGTAAAAGAAAAGCTATCTTATTAATCTGTCTATGATTACATTGGATATATGTGTTAAGAAGCAAAAGAATAAAAGATACCTGAGATATGCTACATATCTTTAAGGAGCAATGCATCCAAATTACAATCACCCATCAAGGGTGGGGTACCAGACCAAACTGTGCTCTGTGCAGTGTATGTGGGCTAAAGAAACACACTTTATGTCAAGAATTTATTGTTAGTCCAATTAAAGTATTAGTAATCTAATCAAAGACTTATTACTAATCTAGTTACAATGATGTCAACACGTACAGTCGAAATTATCCAATTATAGCTATTTCTCATTTATAATACAGTTGTTGAATACAGACTTCCTAGTCTCTATCCTTGTCTCTGTTATGCTCACCTTTTTTATTCTGGGTCAGTAGATTGATGGTGTTACTGTTACTTAAGCAGAATATAATAGGGGAGCGGAGTTATACTGAGGATCCAGCATCTCAGGTGCTTCACTGGCAGGAACACAGTGGTTATAGTAGGACTTCTTCCTCCTCATTTTTGGTTTCACTTGAGGCTATTTTTACGTTTGCTGACAAACTTATTTGCTCTTTCTTCAATGGTCTGCAAATTCCATGTTATCATTGCGTTTTAGTATATATAGTATGTTTTTCATGTGTTGGATGCTTGTCTTTTGCTGTCTTTGTTATCCCTAAATCCAGTAATACCCTGCTCTGCAGCCCTATGGTTTCTGGTGTCATCCTGCTCTTGCACTTTCAAGGCCCATTCTGTCATCTTGTGCTTGAATTTTTGGAGGCCCCTGTTTTTCTTCAAAAGCCTTGGAGCTGTTCTTTCCCAATAATGTAATAAACATTATATTAGCACAACCTAGTCAAGCATACATCCTCGTTCAAGGATTATTCACGAGTTCACTCCACAAAAAGAATGCTCCACAAGCACATCTATTTGTATACCAATATGTTTTGGTAACTACTTGTTATTAATACCTATTAATTATGGCAGTATCATTGTTATCAAAATTGCTTTACAACAGGAGGGATGTCAGTCACTAGAATTGGAGTAGCTATTTAAAAAAGTTTATAGTGTGATACTTTTGGTGACCATCTTAATGCATGTTTATAACTTGTCAGTATGAGTTAGTGGTTTCTAGAGCTCAGAGCAGATTTGAACAGTTGAACTCAAATCCTTAGTGTACTTTGCATATTGTCAAAAGCTGTGTAGGATTAAAGGTGGAGTAATTCTGTTTGAGTGCACTGCATATGCAAAATTCATTGGTAGGTAGCACTGGGATGCGATTCCTAACTCATTGATTCCAGCTCATTGTTATTACAAACGTAATTTAATTCTGGTTGCAAACTTAACAGTTTAAAATCCATTTATGCACAGGTAATGACACCGCCTTAAGCGGGTTGGTAATGTAGAACAAGCGCAGCCCAATATGCCTATTACCAAGTCCTCTCCTATCCAAGACCAGACATTTTGACAGTTACATATTCCAAATGTGATTTGGAATTCCTTACCAAAAACTGCGGAGTGGCTCCATTAGGAGAAAGAGCTATAAAAATAAATCATCCCAGCTACCAGGAAAAGTTCTGGGACGAAGTAAAACTTGTTGCAGAGAAGAAGGAGAACTGGAAGCAAACTCCTAAGAGCTGTATTAGTGGAAGCTCTTCAGGGGACAAGAGTTTGAGCTGATTTTTGAAACCAATATTTGAATAAGTTCAGCAAGGAGTTGAAGAGGATTTAGTGAAAGACTTAAAGGCATTAAAAGGTACTAAACCTTACAGCATTTGATGGAAAAATAGTGTCTGAAGACCTGGTGGCAGAACACTCCCCTGGTGTTTTGAGAATTCTTCTCAAAAACACCAACCCTTCTTCAGACCTTCTGGCACCAAACATCAATTCTTTCAGTCCAGCAACCAAAATTTCAGAGATCTACTTAAACCTAAAATTCTGATTCGGAACCACATTGCAAATGGATCATTAAACCAATCTACCTCGTCTCCTGCCTCCTGTAGTTCTTCGTTGAACAGGTGTTAAGTGCTCTTTGCTTTCAACTTGTCTATTTGACAAATACAACTATGTTAAATCCAAAGCAACTGCACTTAATCCCCGTTTTGTTTGGAATTTTTCACAATTTTTTCAGACTTGGTGAAGACATCGTGTACTTGCAAGCTTATATGCCTTCTTCAGCTATTTCAGCAGCTCTAATACACTATCTTACATTTATTTCCCTCAGAAAAGACAAAAATCTTCACAACAGATATGTTTCTGGTATCCTGGGTGGTAGAGCAATATGGGGATAAGGTTGGACAATCTGCATGCAACATAAGATTCCAGGCCTGCAAGCCTGAGCAATACTTTAGGCTCCTGCACAAAAGCAGGAATAAGATCTGAAATTTAAAACAAGACTAGAAGGTATTGGAAAGTCACAGTTATTTAGAGGGATGAGAGCTATAAACACTTCTATAGCCAAGGATGAAGGACTAAAACTGGAAACAGCAGAAGGAAACATATCTACATTACTTAGCTTGCACATACCTATCTCTGCTGTAGGAAACAGAGAGGCTGTGATCTACTGTCTATCTAGAGAGACTAGATGGACAGTTTCTGACAAGAAAGAGGAAAGGCATCCTGCAATGGGTAAAGAAGCATTCAGTCCAGTGAAAACAAAGAACTGGAAAAGCACTTCATGATGAGGACAGAAAGCCTTCTGCAGACCCAGCCTGGAAACATCTTCCAGCCACATAGACCTAAGGATGTCACACAAAAGGGTAGAAACTTCTTAGTTTAATATTTGGGTTTAGTTTATCTAACTAAGATGATGATTAACATTGAGAGGTACCATGCTGTCTGTTACTATTGTTACTCTTGTAGCTAGCAGGGTGATTTTATATGTTGTTTCCGGAGAAGAAGAAAAGTAGCCACAGGCATGTGTATGATGAAAGTGGGAAAAGCCTACCCACCTTCAGAGAAATGATAGGTAGAGTTAGTTGGGCACATTCATCTATGACTAGAAGATTTTCAGCGAAGTGAATCAGAAAAGTGTGCGGTTTCTTTTGGTTACCTCTAGTTGGAAAAATTCTCAGTGATTACCATAGGTAGCATTAGCAGCATGAGATCTGCAAGACCCTGATAAGCAATGGGGTTTTTTTCTTGGCTTTTACCACCTCAAAACTCCAAATAGCTGCACTATGGAGGGAAGAGTGCAACAGGCTGTATGGTGGGGCATAAGGCAGAAGAAAGACTCTGATCATATTGAGCTTCCAGGAACTGAGTGCACTCTACTAATTTGTCAGAAATAGTAATTACCAGTAGTGCCACCTACAGTGAACAACATGTGAAGGAATGGGAGGGAAGGACTAGTCACACAGCTAAACTGTATGTTCTCTATGCAGCTGAGAAAGAGAAACTGAATCCTCTGAAAGATAATTATCTCCCTCTCCATGGACTACATAGGGATCCTGGGAAATAAATCTCTTAACCCAAGCACTTCAGAACAACATCAAAGTGAATTGTATGTCCCATTTATCTAGTCACTTGCTAATCTGGCATCTTAGTTGTTCACTTCCCAAGTGTTTAACTGTTAAAATAGCTATAACATTATAAATATCTCTGCTTTCATGGACACAAATACAGAAAAACATTTGAAATATTTTTGTATTGGGTAGACCAATGCAGAATTACAAATCAGAGAGCTTGACATAGTTATACAACACTGAGCTTTCTAACAGTGGTCTCCTACTTAGTTGCTGGCAGAGTGTCCTGGTTTCAGCTGAGTTAGAGTTACTTTTCTTCCTAGTAGCTGGCATAGTGCTGTGTTTTGGATTTAGTATGAGGATAATGCTGATAACACACTGATGTTTTAGTTGTTGCTAAGTAGAGCTTAGGCTAGTCAAGGACTTTCTTTTTCAGCTTCCCATGCTCTGCCAGGTGCACAAGAAGTTGGGAGGGGGCACAGCCCAAGATAGTTGATCCAAATTGACCAAAGGGCTATTCCATACCATATGACGTCATGCTCAGTATATAAACCGAGGGGAGTTAGCCGGGGGGCAGCGATCGCTGCTCGGGGACTGGCTGGGTGTCGGTCGGCGGGTGGTGAGCGGTTGCATCACTTGTTTTCTTTTCCCTGGGTTTTGTTTGTCTCTCTCGTTCTCCTTTTCATTACAATTATTATTATTATTATTATTATAATTATTATTATTATTGCTATTATTATTATTTTATTTCAATTATTAAACTGTTCTTATCTCAACCCGTGGGTTTTCTTACTCTTGCCCTTCCGATTCTCTCCCCCATCCCACCGGGGATGGGGAGGGTGAGTGAGCGGCTGTGTGGTGCTTGGTTGCCGACTGGAGCTAAACCACGACACAGAGTAAGAGTAACAAGAAGTCCTTTCTGCTGGTGTGGATGTTAGTTCTTCATTATGAAGAATGACTCTCATAGTTAATGTTAATTGATGTATTTAACAGATTCAGAGACAGCATAAATGTCTAGACCAAAAGAATGAGCTGGGCTTTCACTCTCTCACATCCCATAGGTAGGAAGATACTGTGCAATAGGATTATATGTGCTGTACCTATTTTGCAGGTAAATAGAAGTCCACACTGCTGCCAATTCAGGTGCTACCATGATCTGTATGTCTGCACCAAAACCAAGTATGTTGGATCTATGTCTACAGCAGCATACTCATTGTTTCTTGCCTTTTCTTTCTTTCTTAAAACCTCTACAAAGATAAACAAAAAGCCACTAGATTAACAAGTTAATCTGTATAAAATAGCAGGTGTAAAATAGCAGGAGGTTCAGCAGCATGATTTTCTCTTACTCTGATGGGAAAATTACTATTAAAAGCCACCATCACAATTTACAGTGTGAGAGTAGTGCTTACGTGTATAATAGTTTACTTTTTCTGACCTGTTCATTCCAAAAGCACTATAACATTGCAGTCATAATGCCATACTTACAGCTGAGAGGACAGGACCACTGCAATACAGTACTCCTAAGGCATATGTGCTAATAGAGAAATGTGGTAGCTTAAATAATTTAGGCTAATAAATCTGTTTAGTTTTGGCTTAGCAGTTGGCTACTGACATAATTTTGCCTATTCTAAGGAGCATCTTTCCATTTGTAGGCACCGATATTAATGACGTCAAATTGTGCCTTCCTGAAGATAAGCTATAACTTGGATTTAATCACCTTGTTTTCCAAACACATACTAGTAAACCATACAGATGACTTTTAAAAACTCTACTTTTTTTTTTTTCCTATGGTTAGATAAAAGAAGTAAGATTGTTTCAGTACAGTGAATTTTTTTACTTAGATTACTTCTCCAAGGAAAATTTGACAATATTTCAGGGAGCATTCTTACAGGATAAAAGCTTATCCTGCTATCTTGAAATGCCTCTAAACAAGAACAAAAGGCAATCACAACAACATATATTAGGTAAGATTACATTAGGTACATCTAGTAAGACATCCCACCATTTTATATTGTCAAAACTCTATGCTGCAATTTAGTCTATGGATTTATTTTCAATACATTCTTAATCATCAAGGGCTTGAATAGGATTAATGAACTCATCTGAGCTCAACAGATGCAGCGTGTAATGTCACCAGGTTGTCACAAGTGTTGAAGATGATGTACTTGTGGATAGGCAGCTTACTCTGAGTCCAAACAAGAAATAGGTGCTCCTGGCTAGGACATTCATATAAGGCTCCAGCAAGAATACTTACTGCTAGCAAGAATCTCCATCACCCCAAGAAGGCAAGTGTCTTTACTTTTTAAAGACAGTTTTTAGAGTTTACTCACCATGACAAAAATATTTTGTGATATCTATTTGGCAGGGGACTACACCACTGCTATTCAAAAGTATTTTGCAATTGCAGTAGGCTCCAGCAATCCCTGGTATTTGTGCAGCTATGACTCACTTTATCTGGGCCTTACACAGGGACTACTGCTAGGCATAATGTGGCAGTGACTGAAGGCCAAGGGGTAGCATGAATGTGTCTTTTCCATTGGTGCTACATTTATTGCAAGAGGCAGATCTCATTCTGTTACGGACCCAGTCTATCGAGCTACAACAAAGTCTGGGACTGGCTAAAAACAAAGTCTCTCATTCTTGATTCACCTAGAGAGCACAGCTGGACTTCAGGTAATGCTCACAACCCAGGCTATAAATGTCAAAACATAGAGGCAGGACTTTATCAGAAGATGACATAACAATTTACTGGAAGAAATCTGTAGAATGAGCAAAGGCAAACAAGGTTCATGATGGACACAAGGCTCTGCAGAAAGACAACACTGAAAAGAGTGACTGCCTTTATATATTTCTGTCTCTTTTTGCCTTTCCGTAAGATTTTCCACTCAAACCCTACACTTTTGACTAAGTGGAGTGTGTGCAACCACCACTGAAATTTAATGAGGTAGTTTAAGAAATTATACAAAGTCACTGATATTATAGTAGATACTTTGAAGAAATTCTGGGGTGAGAAAGATACAAGTTGGAAAAATGAAAAGGGGGGTACAGTGCTCTTAAAATAATATTTTCTTAGCAGAAACAGTGTGATCCAGGAGGAGCTGCAAACTCTATTGTAAATAGATATCCAGGTCCTGGCATTGATCTGGAAGGAAGTGGGGACTATGATAAAGAGCTGTGGAAGCTGGATCGTGGAAATTCCTCAGCTATGGGACACACTGTCAAATCCTGCACAAATGGCAGCTTCTACTCGACACCTGTCATAAGCCTGTGACACACTGAGACTGGCAGCTGTTAACATACTGCAGTCTTTGCAGTACTTCCTAAAGAGGAAGGCTGGCCTCTGGGTGGACAACATTTCCCCAGGAGTCATGAGTATTTGGTGCTGAAAAAGAATTAGTAGTTTAGAAGAAATATTTTAAAGTAAAGGAACTATGAAACAAAATAGATTAGAAAATTAATTTTAAATTACATTTTATTTTATTAAATCAGGTTAAATTATAATGATATTTTTCAGACTAAATAAAGAATCTGTTTTACATGGTTAATACATCATGGTAACTGAGGTGAAGCTTCACAAAAACATGCAATGCTTTTAACAGCTATTAGGGAAATCAAAGACTAACATCCAGAGTATCATTTGCAACACAGCTGAAGCAGAAGATGAGTATCAGCAATCTTGTCAGTGAAATTATTTTAGGAGATACTTTCAAGAGAATGGTTGAATTACCCCAGGGAAGGATCATGCTCAAGAATAATAGAGTCATCAATGATACAAACTGAAGCAGCTGTTCCATTAGACTCCAATCAAAAGGGTGAATTGGTATTGATAATCATAACTGATAATGACCTTCCTGAGAGCATATGTGTCACGGAATGGAATATCCCTTTGGCCAGTTTGGGTCAGCTGTCCTGCCTGTGTCCCCTCCCAGCTTCTTGTGTACCTCCCGCCTCCTCACTGGCAGGGCAGTATGAGAAGCTGAAAAGTCCTTGACAGTGTAAGCACTGCTCAGCAACAACTAAAACATCAGTGTGTTATCAACATTATTCTCATACTAAATCCTAAACACAGCACTATACCAGCTACTAGGAAGAAAATTAACTCCGTCCCAGCTGAAACCAGGACAATATGATAAACCATAAGACAATTCTCCCACTTTTAAAATTAGTTGATTTCTATGTCATTCGCTAGAATTATCTCTGCACAGCAACAATTTTTTGTCATGCTAGAATGATGAATTTTCATCATATGCAGGTGTTAGAATATGCAAGTCAGTGATTAAAGACCACTGCAGAAGCAAGAGTTTCTCTAGGAGCAAAAGACCTAAGACTAAGGGTCTTCTAGTCCTACTTTCTGGTACTGTTTGAGAGAGAAAAATACTCTTCTGTGGGACATGTTAAAAAACAAAATCAAAGCACTTTTATATTGATGATGCAATGAAGTAGTTTTGAAAACATAGATTGAAATACATCTTTAAAAGATTAGCAGACTTCTGCATTTTGACACAGTGGAATATGCATTTATTCTTTAAACTCCATGCTATCTCAATGTTGACATGTTTGATATCAGCAGCAAATGATTGCTGGTAATTAACAGCATTTTCTTTACAGGATCTAGTGAGGACCTGTCATGACACACTGCTTAGGAAGGTTTTTTTTTTTCTTTTTTCTCTCAATAATTAAGCTTGGAAGCAATGCTGGTTTTACATGATGTATTTGTCCTATTCCTGCCACTGCGAATAAATCTGTTGACCTGACAGCTGACTTTACACCAAGCTATATTGTAGGACAGTTCTGTTTGATTATGTAGTGAATGCTCAATAACAATTAAAATAATTTGAAGCTCAGCCAGATCTCTGCTTATTTCTCTAGTAAGCACAGGAGATACCGATGATTGTGATGTATTCAAAAGGAAAATTAAACATTTGTTTTTTAAAGTGTCCTATAGTAACTGATAATGGGAAGATGGATAAAGAACCTTAAGAGGAAAGATGGAGATGCAAAAGAAAAGGATAAAATTAGTGCAACTTCAGAGAATGTATGCTCTCTGTAAAAGGGAGCAAAATACAATCTAATACACCAAAAAGCAATCTCTAAATATCTCAGGCTTTTGTTACAATTGAGAGGTCTAGAAGTCAATTAATAATAATTACAGAAGTTCAGCAAGTGACGTAATACATTGCAGAGAGAGTGTTAGTGTTCTGGACAGCAATTATATCACCCTTCATTTAGATTTGCTGTGGGATTCTGTTACCAAGAATTTAAATCAGCATTCTGGAGAGAATGTTTTTCAATTATCAGACACACCACTCTTATGAAGAGACCTTTTTATGTCTTGTGCTTTGCAGATTAAAAAACTTATACTCTAAGGAGGATTGGTCAGGATAGGGTATACTGAAAAGCCACTTTCAACTTTCAACAAAGGCTGAGCCAAGTATCAACCCAATCTTTTTGAAACTGAAAAAAGTACAGACCACAGTCTTTTGCCTGCCCCATTATTTTTCATTTTCACATGTCTTTGTCCTCCTTATCTGGCTGGAACAGTAAGTGCTCGTAGTAGTCAGGTAGAACAGCTGCCCTGTTAGCCTCTAACAAAATAAGACCAGACAGATAATCAAATATTAGTCTCCTGAGAGCATCTTATAAGCCGTGAAGCAGTTCTTATTCTTACCATTTGCAGGGAATTTCCATCCTACCTGGAGACAAGAGGAACAGGGAAAAAGAAAAGAGTTCTTTGCTGTACGATTTCAAAGTATGGGAGGCAGGCTGATTTGCCATGATTCATGCCAGGGTCCTAGTCCTCTAATAATTCACTGTGGCTTTTGCTACATTGGCAAACACTGTGGTGAAATAAAAGCAGGTCTTCAGAGAAAATCACTTGGTGCTGAGAACCCAGCACCCAGAGTAAGTGTCTTTTGGGAGGAGTTACTTTAGACAAGCACTTATCTAGTCCCATAGACTGAAGACCCATTGCTGCTGGAGCATGGTAGGTTCCAGCACTCCTGGGAAGCACCTCCAAAAAGATGCTGCAAGCATCTTCATGTGCTCCAGGGCCTCTCTGTTATGCCAGCTAAAGCTCAGTAGGTGGAGATGACCGAGAGGCTCACTTTGAAAGCTTGCTCCTCATTTGAACTGAAGTGCCAATGTATATAATGTACTCACTGTACATTTGCACCACTGTGGTTCACTGGGTTGAACTATGTCGCTTCCTGGCCAGGGACAATAGAGCACAGACTGGAGAAGAGTTTGAACCAGTGCCCAGCTCCTGCCCATGATAATGAAGTAGTCCAAGCTGGACTTAACTTCCTAAATGAACTAGAGTGCATCTTGGTGCCCCAGTCCCCCGTAAGACTCCTTGCCTTGTCTGCAGCATACAAGTGCCTCACACTTGCCAGTATCCCTCTTCTCATCGGTCACCATATTCCCCAGAAAAGTCTGCTGTCTTCGAAGATGTGTCTTGGCAGATGGGAAATCCAGGCTCCGGAGAAATCCAGGGTCTGACCTCCATTTTCTGGGAAATTGTCTGAAAGGTGAGGGAGAGGCAAAGATAAAATTGTGCTTCTAGGGAGAAAAGAGGGAGGGATTGTAGATTTATGCCCTGTAAAACAGGGCATAAATGTATTTATGGATCAAAATGTATTTATTTGCTGTTTTCTGAAACATGTTGAAAATACTTGGAGGTCTAGTAAAAGGCAATGGCAATAGTCATAGACCAAGGGAACACCTGTGCTTTGAAGTTATCTTTCTGTACCTAAGCACTTCAGCCCAGTTACCATAGACCTGCCTACACTTCAATTTGTTTTTCATTTCATCATAGCTTAAATGGAGAAGCAGCGTTACATGCTAAATGTAAAGGAATATTATCTCATACGCTTTAACCCTTCCCCTCTCCCTTGGATGCAAAGATGGGTGCAGTCTTCTCCTTTCCTACATCCGTCGTTCTCTACTTGAGACTACTTCTCTCATTTAATTTTTAAGTGCTGCTAAAGTCATACTGTTAGTAATCATTTTAATGAATAACATAAGTGAGTGAGCAGTTAAATCAATGTATCGGAGATGAAATCTTAATTATAATGATATTTAGCTATGGGAAATGAGAGTTTTATAATTTATTTTCTATTAAGATGTTGACTGTTTCACTGAATGCAATTATTTTGTGGTTTTAATCACAATATGAAAGCAGCACTGAAGTTACATTTCTACATCTTTCAGTTCTCCTCCCATGGATATCCACCATCCTCATATTTAAAGGCCTATTTTAAAAGGCAAGTGCCAAAATGTTTGCATTCATTTTCTTTGTTTTTTATATGTTTTTTACATCTATTGCAACAGTAGGCTACGGTGCTGTTTAGGATACCTTTCTTGAATTGTATTAGAGAGTAAACACTCAGGTAGGATTAAGCATGGTTATGCATATTTAAAACCAGTTTTTCTGAATTGCCCTAAGAAGAATGGAACTGTTTTCATTTGGGCTGCAGATTTTAAATACTGTGCATGTGACTGCACTTACATTTGTGCTTACTCAAATGCAAGCACCTAAATCACATGTGCATACTTTTTGAAGATGTCCCTGATCATTACAGGGGGATTGGACGAGCTGACCTTTAAAGGTCCCTTCCAACCCAAACTATTCTATGATTCTATGAATCTAGGGGGCAAGGTACACACAGGAAATTGCTTTGTGCATCCACAGTTAAGGTCTACATATGTAACCACCAAAAAAGTCATACGTAAATTTGAATCTACCCTTTTGAAGAAATGGCTTCAATGGTCCTTGAGCTCTTGCTATTGTATATGCTATTTTTGGTGGAGGACAGAACACCATAATAATTTTCTCTCCCCTCTCCACGCACTGGATGACTTTGCTTTCAGCGGGGTAAGTGCTCCTTACCGAACTACGTGTGTGAGGACCATCAGCTTCCCTCAAGCACAGTGAATGAGGATGGGCCACCCATTAGGGCTAGATTTTCAAAGCTCTTTATGCACTCAAAGTGGTATGCAGGCACACAAACCTGCCATCAAGTTTCACATGTTCCTGTCAGGAAAGTAATTATGTCCAAGAGAAATACAGCAGATGTATGATGTCAACTATGGCAAATTACATATGAGAGTTTTTAGGTTCCTCTGTGGTCTTGAACGATTAAATTTTGAAGAATCAAAATGCTTTTCAATACTAGGCGTGAAGGCTCCCAGGTGAAAAATACAGTGATGTTAGCTAGTTTTGGTCTTTTTTCCTCCTCCTTCTATTTGGACTTCAGCTTTAAGCATGAAAATTCTTTCTCATGTCATTTTAGATGCATTACAGATTGTAGGTTCCTTGAAGTTGAATAGGTGGCTTCCAGACTGGAAATCACAAGCTTGTGCTAAGTGCCTTTGCTCCTTTTACAGTGCCTGAGGGTTAGGTGTATTTGTATGGAATCCAAATCAATTATTACACTTTAAAGAATTTAGGAAAGGGGTGATCTACCCTGGCTGTGTTTTAGAGGACTTTTACATTGCATTTGATTATCCGGTTACCTTGCACTCCTCAAACCTGGAGGGTAGATAAAGACTTCAGATGAGCTTGGGCAGAACTTAGGTGCTGAGCTGTTCAAACTAGTGCTCTTCTGGGTGTTTGTATGGGTGCTACTCTTCAGTCCTGGACAAATTTCACAGTTAAATGTAAATGCTTTCTCTGGATCTTCCAATGTTAGGTAGCAACAGAGCTGAGAGTTGAGATGTGATTTTAAATTTCGGTACTTAAAATATTTAACAAATTCAACCCTTGAATTATTTTTCTTTTTCTGTTTGCCAACATACCATCACTTCCCATTTTAGAACTAATTTTCTATACTCTGATATATGAATTATTAGTGAATTATGTAGCCCTGTTCTTCTATTCATGGACTAAATAAATATGACTGAAGAAGTTAGACACAGTGGTTTTCCTTTGCGGAAGCCATTCTGGTTTGTGCGTCTTCAGTAATAATAGCGATTTGAATCGTACAATTTTGCTTGTACATTAACATTGTTCAATTTGCTGTTTCTGAAGTAGTGCCTAGCAGGTCTGAAATGCCACTGTTGATCCCTTTCTTCACCTCTGTGCTTTTTTTTAAAGACAGCCCTCCTACTCTCATCAGGAGAAGAAGATTTTAACTGAGAATTTAAATATTGTTGTTAGATCGGCTGCTCCAGTACCAAGTGGCCTTGGTAACTCACTGTCCTTTAGTTTATTATCCTGCATCAGCATCTCCTTCTTTTGACACTCATCTAGGTAATTTCCCCAGCTTTTCCTCAGCACCCTCTTTTTCGTTTTGCAGTTTTCCTTATTGCTTCTTTTGCTCCTTAGGAACACAGACAATGTGAGATGATTTCTTTTCCCTCACATTTTCTTCTGGTAGTTAAAGAATTTTTATTATTTTTGTTTCCTGTTGCCTTTCAAAATTTTTATACCTATTTTTCATCTAGTATTTTACCTACTCACAGAATAATTTCTTCTCTAGTTTTGAGAGGGATGGATTTCTATTGTTTACATTAAGGTACAAGGCAAATTCAGATTTGGGACTGTCTGAAACCAGCTTGTCCTGATATCGTCCTTAGTCTTGTGTCATTTGAGAAATCTCATTGGTGCTGCTTTTATTTTAAATTATTTTTAATGGCACTTTTATGTGCCTTAGCATTCTAAACCCAGAAATCAAAAGAAAAATTTTATTTTCTCACTATTAATGCTACATGTTATTTTAGCTGTAATCCTCCACCTCTTTCAGTGCTCGCAAGCTGCTGGACCTACACAGGGGTGAAATTAAGTGTTTTTAAATAGATGCTCCAAACTGCTCATGTAGAAAGAAGACGTCTTGTAATCCTGCAACTACCCTTAAACTTCTTATGTCAAACTTTCTCAGTAGTCACATTAGTTACATAATATATTTTAGTGACAGAATGAAATTTTATAGACTAGTAAAGAGTTTTAATGGTTCCATAAACATCAGAATGCAAAGGCATAAGAAGAGTTCATTACATATTTTGCAAAATGCAGCAAATTTGACAGATCAATCCATATAAACCTAAGGACCATGGCTATTTTCAGGGCAAAAGGACTTCCCAGAGAGAAAGGGACTTGGGGACGGGCTGTGCTTATTTTCTTGCTGAGGGGGACAGCAATCCTGCTCCTTGGAGCCAGTACCACCAGCTGCAGCAGGGGAGCTGCTTCTGCACTTACTCTGTAATAAATGCATATTCTCTCCTCTGAGCTCATGCCTCTGCCATCACGCTAGGACGCTGCCTGCTGTGTTAATCCACCAATAAAGAGACCTCAGGTCATACAATAATATGTGCTTTACCTTCTGCCAGTACCCCCAGGACTGGCTATTAATTTTCAAGTCATTGAATTTTCACTTAATGTACTGCAGCTCTCTGAAGCGTGGTGAGTTTCTTTAACCATTAAAGCAGCTGTAAGCTGTATATGTAAAATAATAACCGGATGATGACGTGTAAAGAAGCAGGAGAACCTGAAACAAAACACTGTCTTTCATCGGAATAACCACTGAATGGGTGATTATTTACATTTCTGTGCAGTTACATCTTGACTCAAAGGATGATGATGATGATGACTATAAAACGGTTTGCTCCTTACGCTGAGAATCACGCAGCGCAGGTTACTCCAGGAGTGCCCCACAGAGAGCTGCAAGCGGGGACATCTCCGGGGCCAGGGAACTGGGGTGGGGAGAGGTTCAGGGGCCATCCGACACTGAAGCCGTGAAAAGAAATACGCTTTATTTAAGTGCTAGTCCCGCCGGGACGCAACCGCCTGTCCCCAGCACCGGGGGAGAGGGCTGCAAGCGTGGAACCTCCGGCGCGTCTCCGCCACCGCGGCTGCTTTTCCTGCCTCGGGTTTGGTTTTGGTCGGGGTTATATTAGGTTTTTTTTTTTTTTTTTAGCTACTTTCCCCCGTAGGTCTCCCGAGAGAGGCAGGAGGAGGGAGCAGCAGAGGGGAAACAAGAAGGGAGGGGAAAAAAAAAAGCGCGTTTCGTATGTTGTAGCAAGCCCCGGCTCATTTTATAGCGCAGCACGGCTCATGGCCCGCTTTCCTCCCCCTTCCCCCCCGGGGGCGCTCCGCGGCCGCGCAGAGCCGCCCGCAGCCTCCGGGCTTGCGCGACCGTCGTTTCTTGGGTACGCGGAATTCCCGCGGTTGGATTTGCGCGCCGAGCATGCCGCCTGCCTCCAGCACGGCTTTAGGGACCGCAGTTGGAGGGGCGGGCCCTTTCTCCTGGGGACGGACGAGGGGCTGGAGGGCACCCCCTTCCCCGCGGCTGGTGCCGCCCTCCCCAAAATCGCGGTCGTGCCGGACGCGGGGCCGCGCAGTGTTCGCGGGTGTCCGCGCACATCCCCCGGGGCTTTTCCTCCCGGCTGCGGGTCTCCGCTTGGCAGGGCCGAGAGGCTGCTTCTCAGGTTGCAAGCCGCCCTCTGAGTAGCTTTAAAAATAAATAAAAAGATTTAAATATATATATATGTAGCTTAAAATGTATATTTAACATTTTATATATTATGTATATTTATATGCATATAAGATCTATTTTATTTCCCTCTTTGGAGAAAACAGCAAATCAATGCCACCCTTTCTCCCAAGCATGTTTCCCTGCTAGTAAAGGAGGCTCCACCTCTGCTAGGGATTGATTCGCCCAGCAGTTTTTAGGATAATTTATGGAACAACCTGATGAGCCTATTGGGCGAGTTGCTCGGTCCTTGTAGAGTGGGTTCCTACCTGTTTGGGTGTTTTATTTTATTTTTTTTTCCCCTTTCCCTTCCCCTCCCCTCCCTCTGCCTGCCGTGTGCCGGGAGGGGGGGGACGGTGGGATTGGCAGGGTCGCTATTCCCCAGCCTCTCCGGAGAAAACTCGGGGAAGGGAGAGCACCTTCACGCCCATGGATGCGTGGGGGGGGCCCGCGCCCCGCTGGAGCCGCCGCCGCGGGGCTCGGCTGCTGCTGCTGCTGCTGACCGTGCGGCTGGGGAGCGGGTGAGTACGGCGGGGACCCCCGCACCGGCCCCGCCAGCCCGCACCCTCCCGCCAGCTCTCGGCTACCTGCGCATCGCGCCCCGGGCTGAGCTCGGGGGGCGCCGGGCGGGCTTGGGGAGGGGGAAGGGGGCAGGGGGAAGGAGGGAGAAGGGGGCGTGCTACGCGCCGCGAAACTTAAAAA